>JAOXJP010227041.1:0-11376 GCA_025762735.1 Platanus orientalis | reverse complement strand
AGAATAAATAGTTATTATTAATTAATCATGCTTTTATTTTATGTGAATGGCTTTGTTAGGACACATATTTCCAACATAGGGGTCGAGACAATGTTTATATATTTAACAAAGGAGGACAAAAAATTACTCTAGTACCTCTTAGGGGAAATGATTCACCCGAAGCTTTGAAAATGGAGGGGAATTATTTTCTCCTTTCTGGAAACAAAGACTTTGGAATAGAGGTGGAGGATACAAGGGAGATTCATATATTAGTTGTGCAAGGAGTGGTGCAAGTAGAACTCGTTGCGATTCTAGAGAAATTGCGATCAATGCTTAATGCGTTTAGAGAGCTCACTCCAGAAGAACTACCTCATGGTTTACTTCTGATGTGGGACATACAACACCACATCGACTTAATACCAGGTTCTAACCTGCCTAATCTTTCACACTACCGGATAAGTCCAAAAGAAAGTTAAATTTTGTAAGAGTAGGTGGATGAGTTTATGTAAAAGGGTTTGATTCAGGAAAGCATGAGTCCTTGTGATGTACCTACTCTATTGACTCCAAAGAAAGATGGTAGTTGGCACATGTGTGTGGATAGCCGAGCCATCAATAAAATAACAATCAAATACAGGTTTCACATATCGCGGCTAGAGGACATGTTAGATATGCTGAATGGATTGAAGATTTTTACAAAGTTGGACTTGCGGAGTGGGTACCACCAGATTCGTGTGAGGCCTGGAGATGAATGGAAGATTACTTACAAAACAAAAAAGGGTCTATATGAGTGGTTGGTGATGCCTTTTAGATTATCCAATGTTGCGAGTACCTTTATGAGGCTGATGAATTATGTATTAAAACCCTTCATTGGTAAATTTGTTGTTGTTTACTTTGATGACATCCTAATATACAGTCAAACTGAAACTGAACATATGACACACTTGAGGGAGGTTCTAATAGTATTGCAAGAAAATAAACTATATCTCAATCTAAAGAAGTGTAATTTCATGATCGACAGTTTATGGTTTATGGGGTTTGTAGTGAGTGTTAATGGCATTCGAATTGATGAGGAGAAGGTGAGAGTAATTCGTGAATGACCAACTCCTAAAACAATGAGTGAAGTTCGCAGCTTCCATGGCCTCGCAATTTTCTATAGGAGGTTTGTTAGGAATTTTAGTAGTATTGTCACACCCATCATTGAATGCATGAAGAAAGAGAAGTTTCAGTAGGGAGAAGAAGTAGATCAGAGCTTTGCTTTAATTAAGGAGAAATTGTCCACTGCACCAGTCTTAGCATTGCCGAGCTTTGAGAACCTCTTCCAGGTAGAGTGTGATGCTTGCATTATGGGGGTAGGTGTTTTGTTGTCACAAGAGGGTCGCTCAATGACGTTCTACAGTGAAAAGCTTAGTGAGGAGCACAAGAAGTGGTCAACATATGAACTGGAGTTCTATGCTATATTTCGTGCCTTAAAGCATTGTGAGCATTACTTGATTTAACTTGAGTTTGTGTTATTCACTGACCACTAAGCATTAAAATTCATTAATAGTCGGAATAGCATTAATCAAATGCACACTAATTGGGTTTCCTACATTCAAAAGTTCTCATTCTGACTAAAGCACAAGTCAACCCAGCAGAACAAGGTCGTCGATGCGTTGAGTCGACGTGCGTCCTTGTTAGTAACATTGTAGACTAATGTTATTGGTTTTGACTGCCTGAAAGAGTTATATAAAGAAGATGACGACTTTGAGAGTATTTGGACTAAGTACCAAAATGAAATGTCAGTAGAAGACATGCTAGTTCAAGATGGATACCTGTTTCGTGGTAATCAATTATGCATCCCAAGAAGTTCACTAAGGGAGAAGATAATCCATGAGTTGCATGGTGGTGGTTTAGGTGGACATCTATGATGAGACAAGACAGTGGCCTTGGTTGAAGAGTGGTATTATTGGCTTCAGTTGAAGAGGGATGTGGGCAATCAGACTCTCAAGTGACCAATTCGTCAAACGACAAAAGGTCAGTCTCAAAATACAGGCCTGTACCTACCTTTACCAATTTCAGCGTTGCCTTGGGTGGATCTATCTATGGATTTTGTGTTGAGTCTTCTGTGGACTCAGCGAAGTATGGACTCTATCTTTGTGGTAGTTGACAGGTATTCAAAAATGACACATTTTATTATCTACAAGAAAGCTTTGGATGCTACACATGTAGCAAATTTGTTCTTTAAGGAGATTGTCCGTTTGCATGGAGTGCCTCAGGTCATCACATCAGACCGTGACACTAAGTTTCTTTCTCATTTTTGGAAGATTTTGTGGAAGTGGTTTAACACATCTTTAAATTATAATAGCACAAGTCATCCACAGACTGATGGTTAGACTGAGGTAGTGAACCAAACCTTAGGCAATCCTATTCGTTGTATTTCTGGTGGAAACCGAAGTAATGAGACTTAGCACTGGCATATGCAGAGTTTGCTTTTAACAGTATGTAGAATAGGTCGACAGAGAAATCACCTTTCTCCATTGTTTACTGTTGTCCATCAAAGCATGCACTGAATTTATTACCACTGTCTAAGCTTCCGAAATGAGTATTACAGCTGAAAATATGACATATAGGATTCAAGCCATACAAGAGGAGGTGTAGAAGCAGCTTGAAGAGTCTAGTACCAAATACAAAGAAGCGACTGATAAGAAGAGGCAGAAGAAGATCTTCAATGAAGGAGATTTGGTTATGGTTTATCTGCGAAATGGGAGATTTTCTGTGGGCACTTACAACAAGCTAAAGGATAAGAAATATGGTCCTTACCAGATTGTCAAGAAGATTAATAATAATTCTTCTGTTGTTGATCTTCCAAATGATATGACTATTTCCCCTACTTTCAATGTGGCTGATGTGTTCAAGTACCACCTGCCTGATGAACCAAGTTACCCAGAACCTAACTCGAGGTCGAGTTTTTTCCATGTAGGGGAGACTGATGTAGAACAGATCGCACAAACTTTCCTTGAGCAGAGGGACTAACAGAAGTTTACACACAAGAAGGGCAAAAAACATTAGTAGAAATCATGACCCCTGATGACAGAATTGCGTGAAATTTGGTGAGCTGAAGGAAAATTTTGCAAGGATCAAAACTTATCGTTTTTCCATGAGCATCGCCACTTTTCGCATAAATTCCTTCATTAAGGCCCTCAAATCAGCATTTTTGCTATTTTTAGTAATTTTCCTTTTTGCTATAACTTTCTATTTAGAAGCCAGAATAAGATCCCGTTTGTTCTGGGATGTTTCTTAGTGATAGTAGTATTTGATTTTGTTATTTTTTGTAAAATTTATCAAATTAGCCTAATTTCATGTCTAACACGAATTAAGGTTTCTTTTCTCTATTTAAAACATTGTAGCCTTCAAGGTAATTCAGTTTTCTTAATTAATAAAAGTTTTAGAGCGAGTTTCTCTTCCTTGGTGAAGTTTAGGGTTTTTTTCCAACAAAGGAGAACAATTCTTTGACCCATGTGTATTGACTCAAACACCCTTCATTAAGCCACATGCCATGCACTGATTGGTAATCGAGTGGTACATGCCCATTCAAATTTCAGATGATTTAAAATCTAGGAAATCCGCTTTATCCAGAAAGGTGTATTGCTACATTTTTTGGGTAGGTATACGCCTTTGAAAGTCACAGGACCCACCCACTCACAGGAGGAGTCTTTTGGTCTGATCTTTGTGAAAGAATGTTTTAACTCTTGTTTAGGCTGCATTTGGATACCACATGGAATCCAATCGTTTCATTTCCGTTTTGTATAGCATTTAAACTCATAAGTTCATCAGCAAGATTGGAGTAATCTTGAGTAATCAACCTCATCTCAATAATTATTAATAAATCAGAGATTATTCCATCTAATGTTCAAATTCCATGAAATGATTTCAAATGCTACGGAAAACCAAAACAAAATGATTTCATTTCACTCGGTTTCCAAACGTTGCCTAAAGGAGTCAAATGATGGGAACTTCTTTAAAGGTGTAATACATAATTCAAGTTTGACAGGATTATGAGAAGTCTTCCAACCAAAGAATTTTGCTTACATAGTACTTGTAATTTGACGAGGAACTATACAACCTTAAGAGACTTTTGCATTAAATAATTACAATATATAAGGTTTGAGAAGTGGTGATGCTCAGTACAATTGATCTAAACATACAAAAGAACTGGTAGGGGTGATACCCAGGCCCAAACCCAATCCCAACTTAAGGTATGAAATGCCTTTTTTTTGTTATGGATAGAAAAGGTATGAAATGCTTCTAATGTGTCCAAATATGGTGAATTGCAAGGCGGATTTCCTGCAGTGAAAAAACGTGTAGGGACCCTCAAGCGCCAGGTGCTGGGAGACACATGGTGGAGAAAGTGAAAAAAAGCCAAGAGTGATTCCCAGGCCCAAACCCAAGCCTAACTTAAGGTATGAATTTTTTTATTTTTTGGTATAGAAGTTATGAAGTGCTTCTAATGTGTCCGAATATGGTGAATTGTTAATACCAATCCTTAATAAAGCTTTGATGCTTTGTAATTTGCATTTGCTTTGTCCAAAACCATTTTAAGAGGATAAAAAAAAAAAGAAAAAGAAAAAAAAAAAAAACACTTTGGCTTTGGATCTGCTCAGATTACCCAAACCCGGCCCTTTACATGTAATATTTGAAGAGGCGTACTTAATTTACAATTTTACTTACACAATGAAGAGAGATGATTAGGATAGCAGTTGGATGTATCATTACTACCCAATTTTGAATATAAGTTTTGAGTTCTCGTATATACTTTTTACATTTGGTTTAGAGATATACTAAGCCTGAGGCTTGAGTTTTTAGATTTTAAACTATTAATATATTATCTACTCCATATATATCTATTCAATTTTCGTTAGGTACATGTCCTAGGTTAGGCAAACCCCAACCTAATCTTAATGAAGAGAATCATTTACAACCGGTTATATTGACAACACTAGCATCTTTCATCTACAAGGTTGGAGAAAGAAGACATGTGGTCTGTTATAATTCCTTTCTGGAAATAGGTAGCTTACATCGATAGAGAGGAGCTGGTTTCTAGAAGCTAAAATAGATGAAATGGTGTTCCCAAAGTCGGCCATGGGGTTTTATTCAGTTGCTCAGCATGCCACAGCATTATGCAATGGAGCTTGCTTTTTTCAGTAATAAATTTATTACAAAAAATAAAGTGCTTTAACCACTGCCCCACAACTACAACTACCACCCAACCCCCCAAAAAACCTAGAAGAAAAAGTTGAAGAAAAAAGAAAGTCTGACTCACATTAATAGGTGGGTTTTTATTTTATTTTTATAAAACACATTTAGGATCATTACATCAGCTAGAACTACCTTTTGAGGCCAAAATGGTGTGGTAGATGAAGTCATTGTCCTTGGGATTCTAGTGTCTTTTTTTTTTTTTGGTGGTAAGAATATTTCTAGTCTCCCCTCTCGAATCACCACATGAGCAATATTTCTAGTCTCCCCTCTCGAATCACCACATGAGCTGTTCTATTTACACTTCTCAGAACATGGGAGAAGGCTACCTTATCAAAATAACATCAAATCTTCGAATCACCTGTCTAACATTCTAAGGAATATTTTGGATTTCTTCTTAAAATTATAATAAGAGTACCTCTTTTTTCTATTATAACAGATAGGCCTCGGATTTGGTGCACACAAAAGATGTGCCAAAGAGGTGTTAAAACCACCAGGACCTGACACATCAGTTCCAATAAAGTGCTTTACACTTTTTGTGGTATGCTTTTCACTTTTTGGGACTGATGTGTCTGGCCCAAGTGCTTTTAACATCACTTAGGCACCTTGGTATGCGTACCTAATTCGAAGGGTAACAAGTTGCATTTCTTGCTCTTGCCACAACCACTGACCTCTTGTGCAATATACATTGTTAGGCTCGAGTTGGATAGGACTTAGAAGTGATGCCTGGCCCAAATCCAATCCCAACTTAAGGAGTGAAATGCTTTCAATTAGAGGTGTCAACGAGCCGATCTGAGTCAAGCTTTGTTCACCTCAGCTTGGGCTCCTGAGGTGTTAAGCTTAAACTCGGCTTGTTAAAATTAATACGAGCTTAGTTTAGGCTCGATTCACCAATCTTGAGCTTTTGAGCCTCTCCCTCTCATTCGTCTTCATCCTTAGTAGTCCTGCATTGAGATGCCAAGCATGGGACCATCCCACATCCTCATTGTTTTTTCCTCTTGTCCATTGCAATTCCCACAATCTCCTCAGAATAAATGGGTTATTGGAGGGTCTTGTTCCAAGAGTGTTGTAATGGGTAATATAAGCTAAAGAGAGCTTACCATAATTGTTGGTCTCTTATAGAATGAGTTGTTTCTATAGTTACCTATTCAAGACATTATGATTAGGGTTGTCAATCGGGCCAGGTTGGGGTGGGTTAAGGTCAACTCAAGCCTAGCCTGAAGAGAAATTCCTAAGCCTGAGTCAAGTCCAATTTAATAAATCGGGCTTTCAGCTAGGTTCAGGTTGGCCCAAAGTTAATAATCTAATGGAAAATTTTAGATTGAGTTGGGACCCATGGGCTTGAAAAATCAAATTTATGAAATATATCAAATTGAGTTGGGGTCCATAGGTTTTAAAAATTAAATTTATGAAATAAAGCATTTAAAATTTACATATTTCAAGTTGGGCTTTGGGCAAGGGTCACTCAAATCAAGAAATTGGGTTCACTCATGTATGAAGATCACACTTAGTTTAGGGTTGGGTAGGCACCTTTATTAGATATAAACTTTGGGTTGAGCCAGACTAGGTTATGGGCTAAAAAAGATTTGGACCTAAGCCCAGCCCAAAAATCACTTCGGCCCTAACGCTTAAGCCCGAGCCCCACCAGCCCATTCTTCGGGCCGGTCAAGTTGGGCTTTGGTCCAACCCGGCCCAATTGTCAACCCTAATTATGATTGATGAGTTGGGTTTTATTTTGTTTGACATCAGAGTCGTTCATTAGCAGCTGGCATTTTCTATCTATGATTTGTATACTAAAAGCCAATAGAGGGTTTCATTGCCTTTTATTCTAGGGATTGTTGCCAAATCGGTTCAAACTTTTGACAAAATTGCTAAATAATGAAGTAAAACAAAATGATATCCAAATCAGTTTTTTATGGGATAAAATTGTAAACAAAAAATTTCTTAACGGTTAATGGGTTTAGATTCTTTTTTTAAACCCTTAGGTCCACCAAATCTATTCTCTCTCTCCGATTCCTTTTCCTCTCTCTCTCTTATATTCATAAATGTACTCTGCACATGTAGGGGTGCATGTCCTCATCCATCTGCATTATTTGAACGTACCATCTCTCAAGTCCTTAGGAGTGTTTCAAAAGATAGATATTGTCACATATGTTGCACCCAGGGATCAATTATAGCTCAACTGCCCATTTAAGTGGGTCTCTCAGTTGGGGCTCCCGTGCAAGCACCATTCTTTTTTCTTTGAGATATTGAAGCAATAGCTGCTGCTCAAATCCTAGGTCTACAACAGCACCATACCCAAATGGGCTGGGTCTTTGGTAACCATGAGCGCAAGTTTATCCCTTAATTTTTCATCAGCACCATATACAAGAGAAAAAGCCTGTTTGCAATGATTGTTCTTCCAAGTATTTCCTTGGACTAGCAGCTACAACATTTGGCCATCGATCATAAGGGTCTAACTTGTTAACATCATGGTCATGGAACTTCCCAAGAGTAGTAGGTGTATAAAAATGAATTGGCTTAATATTGCTATTGGCCTAAGATACTAACACAGGACACGGGCACGATACGATATAGATATGCTAACACAACAATTCTTGAAAAACTAGGATATAATACAAAAATTAATTAATTAAATAATTAATATTTTATCTATACTTTATGTTAATTTTATGTTAAAAAATAAATAGCATGCATCAAAATGTTTGAAAATGTTTCTAAAAATAATTTAAAAGTAACAAAACATAGTAAAGAAGCACATTCATACCCATACAATGTTTAGTCTTTAGAGTACAAATTACTAGGAGTTCAAAAAAATTACAACGAAAATGAAAAAGAAAACTAAGAGAAAAAAAAAAACCATGTATTGTTATCCCTCTTGTTTTTTTTGTTTTGTTTTTTCTTTTCTTCCTTTATTCTCCTTTGTTCCTTCTTTCCTTCTCGATACCTTCCCTTTTCCCTTTATTTATTTATTTATTTGTATTTACTATAATACCCTATTTGGATATTTCTTCAGTTAATCATCATTTTTCAAGTTATCTTACCAAACTCCTTAGAATGTTGTGTTATGAACGTGTCAAAAAAAATTATGTTCTCCAACAAGCCATGGGCACAAGTGCATAGGTATCTCCGAAGTATTGGATACTGATATGTATCGCACACGGACTAGCCGAGGATTTTGGAGTATCTGTGCTTCCTAGCTATTGGGCTAATCAGGATTATATTTATCCCAATAGTGATGAAGCCATGGAGTGGAATCCATTTTTCCCAATAATGGTGTATATCCATCGGTAAACTTAGGAACACCATGCTCAAGATTGGAAGATTGAGTTCCAATCCAATTTGAGTAACAATTTACTCATGAACCAATGGAAAAAGTTACGTAATTATTCCATGTTGTCTGAGTCCTTGCATTCAACATAATTAGATGAATCACCATGAAACTAGGTGGCATTGTCAGGTAACAATAGCATAGAAGGAATTGTAGTTGAGTAAGGAGGAGTAGTGTGATGAATAGTTGTAGAAGTATACCCGAGACCAATGACATAATCCCTTTCAAAAAGAAGACCATGCAAATTCAAACAATGGGAAGCAAAAGCGGGAAAAGGTACTAGTGTATCTTGTGGACTTACTATAGTTCCACTAATGGAGAGACTTGTCAAGTATGCAGAAGCAAAATCCTTATTGCACCTTGAGTCATATTTGAAATTCCAATCTAGTTTGATCCTAAAGGGGGGAGGGGTGAATAGAATTCTACACCTTTTCATTTTTTCTTTTTAAATTTAATTGTTTTTCCAATTAAGATAGTTCAAAGTTAATCATAATTTTCCCACAATGTGATCACTTAAGTTTAATGCAATGAATGAAATCCAAAAGTGATCAATTAGCTATGAATTGCAAACCAAATATGCAAGTGTGTTCAATCAGTCTAATTTGCAAATTCAACTAAAGCATAAATGCTTGTGCCTAAATATGATAAGAAAATTAATGAATAAACAAAAAGTATACAACATAAACACACAAATGTTTATAGTGGTTTGGTACGCCAACCTACGTCAACTCTCAAATGCCACTTTGGGGGCGGGTTGATTTTTATTAAAAGTTAATCCCCTAATTATTACAAAGACAAATAATATATATATATATATATATATATATACTAATAATATATATATATATATATATATATATATATGGCTCCGATAGAGGTGACTCCGCATTTGGTGTCTTCGACAAGTGCTCAATAGTCCAGTGTCTTTAGCGGACTCTCATTCTCGCTCCCGGTGTCTTCGACATAAGCTTCCACGTCTAGTGTCTCTGGCAAACGTCCTCTAGTGATGGAAATGAGTTGCTTGGTTGTGGTGTTTAACCTCTCAATAGGCAAATGTGACAAAGGTCTCAACACCCGGTATAGAGAGCTCTCTTTGAGATTTCCCAAGTAGGGGTTTTGCTTTCTAATACTCCTTGAATGATTCAAGAAAAATTCTTCAAATTTTGGATGATGATTATGTCAGTTTTTTGCTCTCAAGATTTGCTCACACTCTTTAAATATTTACCTATCTTAGCTCAAGAACCCCTTATATATGAAATGATAAAAAACAACTTAAAGGAGTTGTGGGAGATTTTTTTTTCCATTTGGGATAGGTCCCACTCTTATAGAGGCAAGCCAAGACTCCATGCTCCC
Organism: Platanus orientalis; assembly: GCA_025762735.1. Lineage (NCBI taxonomy): Eukaryota > Viridiplantae > Streptophyta > Magnoliopsida > Proteales > Platanaceae > Platanus > Platanus orientalis. The sequence goes on along the minus strand of JAOXJP010227041.1, from coordinate 1,481 downwards.
CAACAGTCGAGAACCAATGGTTGGAATTCTAATCATTGGGACCTTGAGCACTCGCCCTGACTCATGATCTCTTAGGGGTATCCTTGCGCGCTTGCGGGTCTGCGGGCTTAAGTTTCCAAAAACCTGCATTATCTGGATTTCTTAGGCAGAGTGCTTGCATGACCACGCGAGGGATTGCGGGGTCTCGCAAGGGCTCACCATGCCTAGATTTCTGACATTCCCTCATTTTTGTTTCTTGACTCCTAGAGAGCACTTTCGACATCTTAGTTGGACCCTAATTAGCTCTTCTAATTTATTCTTAAGGTCAACCATGGTCTTGGGTTGAACAACCACATAACACCCACATATTTTACCTTTGATTTATCTTTTTGTGTCAGTTGGATGATGCGATGGAGATTTGTGGTAGCCTTTGAGGGTTCTTCTCATATATTGAACTTGAGTTGATGTACTTGGACCACTTCCCTGTTTTGGTGATGATGGTCTTTACACTTGATTCTCATAGGCTCTTGATAAATTTGCATTAAACATTTAGCCTATACATTACCCAAACCTTGGAATGGAATTGACAATACAATATGACTTAACAATATTTACTTGTATCATGTGTTTTTGTCTTTCCTGGATTGCTTATATGTTCTTTGTTAAGGACTCATGCATTAAGGGATGGATGCCCAGTAGCAATGTAGGTTTCCTGAAATGGATACTTTATTGAATCCTTAGCAAGAGTCGCATTCTGCAAGAATGTCTTATTGCAGTTGGAGCTATAGGCTGTGTCTGTTTCCATTCCTATGTCCTACTTTCCTAGGAATTGGAAAACAGCCTTGGAATCCAAATGGATTCCATATGGATTCTAGGTGGATTCCAAATGGTATAAATATTCCAACCTTGTATGTTGACAATCTAAGGTTGGAAAGAAAATAATACAACATTTTCTCACTTGAATGTTTGGATGTTAAGAATCTTCTTGGAAAACCAATGATAACAAAAATATTTCACTTTTACATAAAAACAATAGAGGGAATGTGGTTGGATAATCTGATCTACACAATTTTGCGTTGATGGCCCTAAATTTTTTTTATTAGAAGGCTCAGATCTAGACTATCATCCAACTATCTACAACACGTTTAGAGAGAGAGAGAGAGAGAGAGAGAGAAGTTCTTCTGCCATCTGATGCTGATGAGGTACCCACCCATAACCTTGCTTTGCTTCCTCACCCCAGCTGTCAAGCATTTTGCATTGTTGCATCTTTTCTCCACGAAATCCTCTTCCTAACTGCTTCCACCACACAGGCTGCAAAATCCCACCATCATATTACAGACAAATGAACAAGATCACTGGGTCTGATCCAAGCATGAAACAAAACAAAATAAAAGAATCTTGATTGAAATATTAAAAGTGAGTTTGTACCCACTAGTTGAGGAGTAAGAGATGAATACCACCCTCAATAGTATAATACCCATTTGAGTCTCACCATTTAATTT
>JAOXJP010227040.1:0-11376 GCA_025762735.1 Platanus orientalis | reverse complement strand
GAGTTTTCTAAATTTTTTACCAAGTTCAGCATTAGAGTCTTCTTTAGAGCTAGATGACTCATTAACTTTTAAAGCAAAGTTTTTTTTAGTGGGTTTAAATTTGAGTTCAAAAGTATGAATAGACACAATAAGTTCCTCAAGTTTCATCTTATTAAGGTCATGACATTTTTCAATAGCAGTCACCTTGGGATGAAACATTTCGGGTAAAGACCTTAGTATTTTTATAATTATTTGTGGGTCTTTAACTTCTTCTCCAAGTCCTCTCATCGAGTTAACAATGTCTTGGAGTCTTGTATAAAAATCAATGAATTTCTCTTCTTCTTCCATTCGAAGAGACTTAAATATGAAAATGAGCATTCAGAGTTTTGATTGCTAAACTAGGCTTGTTCCTTTAGGGGTAGCCTCAAGAAGGTCCCATGCTTCCTTAACAATTGGAAGACTGGAGTTTCTCCTAAACTCATATTGGCTTACAACACAAACAATAGCATTTAACGTCTTGTAATTGGCGGGATATGCTTTTTGTTCATTAACATCCCATTCTTGTTCTTCTTTATCCTCAGGTCTGGTGTACCTATTTCCTACAATAGTCCATACCCCAAATTTCATGGATTTGAGGTAAATGCCCATCTGAGCCTTCCCGTAAGTGTAGTCTGAACCATCAAATAGTAGAGATTGATTTGTAGCAAATCCCTCTGCCATTTTGGAAATCACGGATCTTTGTACTAGGGATGTTAAACTCAATAAGTTCAACCTTGCTCTAATACCAATTGAAATTTCGAGATGGCAATCTAAAGATCCTAAAGGGGGTGAATAGGATCACTATACTTATTGAAAATTTCTTTAACAATTTAATATTCTGTAATTTACTTTTAAAATTTATTTATAGTGTAGCAGAATTAAAAGCTAGTAAATCAAATGAAGTCATCTCTAATTTACTTAAGTCACAATGCAAACAATGACTTAAGTAAATTAGCAAGCGAATGCTAATGTACCATGGGGCTCTGTCATTACATATAGTTTCTTATACCAAAGTGGGAGCAGGGTAACTAACTACACTTTATAATTTTCTCAAGAGATAAAATAATGAAATGTAAAGCAAGCACAAAAAAACATAAATTTAAAGTGGTTCGATACTCTGGGCCTACGTGCATTATCAAATTGGCTCACCCCTGAGCCTTAATATATTAATAGTTCTAAAAACTATTATAAGAGAAAAAATTAAACTTGAAATTTACTTACAAATTCCACAGAATACTTAGCCTTGTAGATGCGCTCCCAGTGACTTTGATGAGCACACTCCCGTTTAATGACTCCAATGGACAATCAATTGTACTTGACTCCGACAAATGCTTTATAAGAATCTGTCTTTGGTGACTCTAGCAAAGGTTACTTGATAGAATGAGTGTAAAAACTCCTATGTTATCAAATTTCCTCTTTGTAGGCTTATATGACTATATTGCACACACTTTGGCTTCAAATGAATCTAATTAAGAGTACAAGAAGTATTTACAATACTTCGGAATGAATTTAACTATTTGGATAGTTCTCCAAGGTCACACGCTCACAAGAAGTTCAATTGTAAAGCTCACATAGCTTGATTCCTTCCCAATGATATTACTTTGTACTTTTCATTGATTTTTCAATGCTTTAATCCTTGTGATTTTATCCCTATTTATAGTGAAAAATCCTCTTCAAAGAGTTTTCCAACGGCTATTAAAAAAGGTAAAAAAATTAACCATTTGAGATAGCTCAAAAATCTGAAAAACTATATTTTCGGCTCTATGATCCATCATTCATTACCTAGGATTGATCATTGATCCATTTTTCATCAATTTAAAGTGATTGTCGATTCAATCATTTTGAGTACTTACAACCCTCGAGCGGACATTGGGATCGAAAGTTATGGCCATTTTAAGCTGAGCCCATTTTACTTTTCAACATTTATTTATTTATTGTTTACTTAATTTTTGCCAATGACCTATCAATCACAATGGATATGCTCATCATGATGGAAGCTTGATCATGATACACAGAGGGCAACAAACCAAGACTTTGTTATTTTATGTGGTTGACCCCCCAGAGAATCACGAGTAAGGTGATTTTAGACTTCTAAAACACCTAGAAGACTCATGCACGAGTTTAATTCTTATTGCAACTCTCTTGTTTGTATAAGTTACCAAAAGGGTGTAATCCTATGCTAAATATGACTCTTTTTACAATAGGACTCCTTGTTTATATCAAATTAAAGTTGGATAAGGAAGAAAAGATAAGTTCCACATACACATGAACTTCTCTATAGCTATTTGGTCGTTCATCAATGGCACACAAGAAAAATCATTGGGATTCTAAATAAAATCCTAATCATGTCTTTATGAATACATGTTTTCCACATGGTTTAGCATGATTTTTACATACTCTTAAACTTCAGGCATTCTTCTTATTTGCACTCTATACGTCTCAACACTCTTATTCTCCAAACTTCAAGGTCAAGGCTTTGTAAGTTCAGGCTTTTCTATTTCTTGAGACCTCTCACATCCATTAAACCTTTGAGAACTCAAGAACGACGATGATACTATCTCAAAAACCAAGAGTGATGATTGCGAACATGTAAAGTTGAATCGCTATATATGCAAGACATGTGGTTTGGTTATTAAAGTAGTAGTATTGTAAATATTCAACAAAGCCTCATTCTTTTATATCCTTCTTCTTTATTTATGCATTTTTCTTTCCTTTATTTACAACTTGTGAAATGATTGGAAAATTAGAGGAGCACTATTCTTGAGAATAATAGTAATTTACAACCTTTCTTAGGGAAGCTTAGAGGAAATGTTCACACCATTAAACTAATAAACCAACCCTTAAAAAGACTGATAATTTGAATATCAAGTTTCAAACCTTCTTGGAGAGCAACGTAACTTTGTGTTAAAGGGAGTACACTTCTTGATAAGATTGAAGATCCTGAGCCACACAAAAGCAAACATTGGGTAATATCTCGTCAACATTTTAAAATTGAGGAAAAATCCTTTTGTGTGCTTCCATTGATAATGATAAGGCAAGTTCTTAAGGATGAACTCTCATCGCTTGCTTTGAGGGAATTGACAACTCCTATATAGGATGAGATTAGTTCCATGGAAAAGAACCAAGTTTGAGAACTTCTTGATCTTCACCAAATTGTAAGATTATTGGGAACAAGTGTATTAAAAAAGTCAAGCGTAAGGCATATGAGACTATTGAGAAGTCAAAGGCCCTATCGATGGCGAAGGGTTATATCCAAGTGGTCGGTCTAGATTATGAGGTGACATTCTCCCCAGTGGTGTGATTCACCTCAATTTGCCTTAGTTTAATCATTGTCGGACATTTAGATTTATTAGATGGATATAAAGACTACATTTCTCAATGGAGAACTAGATTAAAAGATCTATATGGATCAACTTGAAAGCTTTATTATAGAAGGACAAGAGCATAAGGTGTGCAAGCTTAAGTCCATCTATGGATTGAAGAAATCATCTAGGCAATGGTATTTCTGGTTCAGTCGAGCCATAATTGAGGATAAATTTACAATGATCGAGAAAGACCATTGTGTGTATGTTAAATGATCCAATAAGAATTTTTTGATTCTTATGTTGTATGTAGAGAGAATCAATTAGCTAGAACTGATATAAAAATGATTATCGCCACTCAAAAGTGGTTATCCTAAACTTTAAGATAAAGGACTTGGGAGAGCCTAACTTCATGCTTGGGGTTAACATAACCAATGACCACTCTAAAAGGTTCCTTAGTTTGTCTTAGGGGACTTCCATCAAGAGAATGCTAAAGTGATTTAGCATGAAAAATTGTAAACCCAGTGACACTCCCATACAGAAGGCTCATACTTTGAACCTGAACATGTCTCCTAACAAGTGCTATTGGTAGTCTAATGTATGCTATGATGTGTACTCAATTGGACATTAGCTTTGTAACAGAATTGGTCAGTTGTTAGCAAAGCAACCCTAGGTTAGCACACTAAAGGGAAGTAAAATAGATTCTTCAATACTTGTGTGGGACTATAGACTATATGTTATGCTTTTAGGGAGTAGACTTAATGTTATGAGCCTATAGTGATGCAGATTGGGATGACGATTTGGATAAGACAGATCTATATGTGGCTAAAATTTTCTCTTAATAAGAGGAGTTGTTTCTTGGAGTAATAAGAAACAATCATGCATCACCTTATCCATAATGAAATCAAAATATGTCACTTGTAGTGTTGTTGTGTAGGAAGTTGTTTGGCTCTATAGGTTGCTTTAGTGACTTGGCATCACAGAGAGTGCCAAGGATCCCACTATCATTCATAGTGATAACATGGCATCACTAGCATATACGAGGGACACTAAGTATCATGAATGGACCAAACACATTGACATATGTTATTACTTTGTATGAGACATGGTTTCTGTTAGCACCCAAATTTTGACTCGAGTCATGTGATAGCATAAGGACATCATAACAACATTTAGGCATTAAGACTTTAAGCACCTATGGCTTAGGAATGGTAAATCTAGACTCTAGGAGGTTAGGCATTCACAAAGGAATCTTTCTAAATGCTCTAGTCATAATTGAATCGGTCAAAGCACCTTATTACAACCCAAAAAGCACCATTTTAGGATAAACCCTAATTTCACTCAAAAGCACCAATGGGACTTTGAGGGTCCATATTTTAGAACCCCATTCATGTCATCAATAAGTTTTCCACCTCCTGTGAACCTTTCTCTAGTAAAGCATCACAAATGAAAAAATTACCATTTTGCCCTTCTACCTTCAGAAGCTCAATACTCACTATCTGCCATCCAGAACACTGAATTTCTCAACCTATATAAGCCTTTTTGTCATGAAGTATCACAGGTAAAGAATTCACATTTTCACCTTTTTCGACCCACGGGTGAAAAATCATCATTTTACCCTTTCTACTTGAAGAATGACCCCTAGACCCTCAAAGGACCCCTAGAGCCTCTCCTATGGTCCAAATGGTGTAATTTCAGATCCTATGCATCCCTGAATCTTCCTAATTCAAGAAACTCATCGCAGGTCAGATACTTTTTGAGAATGGCAATAGCTGATTTCTTAGAAACTCATCCGATCTTTGAATCCAAAAAGATCAGTCACCATATCTCGGCTTCAGCCTTAGCTTTAAATCTACAAGTCTGAGAAAAGATTTTTGAAGTCTTGAACCACTGAGATATCTCAAATCTTCTCCAAAAGGTCAAAAGGTTGTTTTTCCACTTTTTGCTCTTATAAAGCTAGAATGCTCTAAAAAATCCCAAATCAGGATCAGTCGGTGTCTATTTCTTCATAATTGTGAGGCCTTCAAAAAGCTGTCATAGGAGCAAGGACTTTTGCTAAATCTATCTACCAAGATACCCTCAAATACTCCAAAAGCGTAACAAATCAAGTTTAAAAATCAGGTACTTGACCGACTCTCGAGAGTGCATCTAAAATCAAAAATTCAGTTAGTCAGTGGGCACACCATTGTAAATTCAGAGCCTCGAGACTATCAAACCCACACTAATTTATAGCAAATCCATGGCCCAAGCAATCATTCCTGTCCAAACCTAGAAAAAACGTGTTTTGTCTGTATTTAGCATGCAGAATACCCTTAAAAGTTCTCCCGGTCTCAGAATGCAGCAAAGTTAGAGCCATTTTCTTAGAGTCGCTCCTGTCCTCAATAAAACATTTCACAAACCCCTGGTTTAGGAAATGTCTAGGTATTCAATTTCACTCGGCTTCAGGTAGCTACAAAAATCTAATTTGTTTAAGCAATTATGCTTTGAAAAGCTCTCGGCAGCTGCTTCGAAATCCAGCAGTCGATCTGTCAACTCCTATAGATTTGAGACTCCCCAAACTTCAAATCCTCCAGATATGACCCTAATCAGCATTTTACAGAAGAACCAATAGCATTCCCTATATAATTTCATCAAACCTCTTGAAAAATGGTTTTTGACCTAATTTCCTGCTCGGGTACCGTAATCTCGAGTAGTCAGAAGCTGTGAATCACTTGGACCTGGGAGCATCTATCCCTGGGCCACCCTCAGATCAATTTTACCATCTTTCTCTAAAATTACATTTGAGAGCTTTTTTGGCTAAAAAACCCTGATTTTACCCCTTACCCTTTTCGTAATTTGGTTCTAACTAGACTAGGGAGACTGGAGCATCTGTGACTTCTAAAATTGACACTGACTGGATTGACTTCTAAGCTCAGGAGCTCACACGAAGTGAGGACAGCGAGAGGGTTCAAAAAAATCAAAAACCAGATATTATTTCAAATGAGCTAAAGATAAGATATTTTGCATTTAATGCATCCTCATCTTTAACCCATTTGTTGAAGCCCTTGGATTGGAATCTTCTAACCCCCTCTCTCACCCTTCACCCTAGGATTAGGGAGATGAATTTCAAATCCCTATTGGATCCCCCATAGCCTCCCATCAAACATATTTAACCCTCCCCTTTAGATTTAAACCTAATGGGAGCATGCCAAAGGGCATCTCCCATGTCACCTCCATAACTCTCTCCATCTAACCTCAATAGCACACTCCCCATCACACCCTACATTGAAGTAGCACAAGCCCAATAAAGCCATCCAAATGGCCATGTCACCCATCCATGCCTCTCCCTCCAAATCAATCTCAACCCCTCACTTAGATTCAATCATAGCCCTACACCTAAATTAGGATAGAGATCATCCTAGCCCTTCATCCCAAGATCCTTATCCTTAAATCCAACCTTCCATTCCATGGATTTGGGGCTATAAATAGCCCCAAATTCATGGTGACCAGGGTTAGCAACAAAAAACCCTAACCCTAAGGAGAAAAAGAGGAGGAAGAAGAGGAAAAGTTCAAATTCCCCCTAACCCTTGGCAAGGCAAGCCTAAACCCAGCTTTAATTCATCTTCTATACTTCAAATATCATCATTTGATCATTGTTATACTGTCCAATTCATGCTAGAGCATTACTCTAATTTGGGTACAATGTAGAGGCTCAACAGCCTCTACTTTGCTCTTGTTTTTGACCTATTTTGCTGTCAAATTTCGTATGCTTTTTGTAGAAGGTTGCTTGAACCTAAATTTTACTATGTTAGACTAGACATATGTAAGATGCTCTGTATTTTATTTCATGAATTTTAGAGCTGTGGAAGGCTCGAGATGGCCCCCCAAACAGACCCAAAAAAACTGGGTCTTTTAAGACCTAATTTTGGGGAATACTTGTCAATTTTATTGTGAATTTTATATGCATGATCTTGAGTCAATTTTTTATATGTTGTTCCTATATATCTTCTCTACTAGCATGCTTAATTTTAGGATTTTTGAAAAACCCTAAAGGCTCTAAAATTGAGAAATCCAGTTGCTGGATTTTCTCCCAATAACTCACTCCTATTTTTTATGAATTAAAAAATAGCTGTTGGATAAACAGGTGTCAGGGATAAAAATAGGCATAGAGATCTGGGACCCACCCCAAGGAGCCCTGATTTTCCCTAAACCTGTCCCAAGGTTATTCTGACCCCTGTGAACTATCCCTATGCATCAGCACCTCAGTGGGCTCTCATTTTTGTCCCAACGCTTGTTTTTCCAATAAACAAGCATCAGATAGAAATTCAAGCATTGAGATGGTTTTTAGGCGACAGGCTTGGGTCTTAAAAATTACCTTTTTTTCAAAATTAGCTAAGTACAAGTCTGCCCTAGGGTTAGTCCCAAGACCTAGAAGAGACTCCAACCCTCTGAGCCCCACTTGGGTGGCCCAAAAACCCAAATTGGCTGCTGATTTTATACCCAATGCCTATTTTTTCCCCTGAATTAAAATTCAGGTATTGAACAAATAGCCGTTAGACTAAAAAATAGGTGTTAGCCTTGTAATAGATGACTGAGTGGCCTACTTTGGGAGATCATATCTGTACGTGGCCTATACCTAGGACACCTAAGATTGCACAATGTAACCCTAGAAGACTTCCTTTTCCTCAAAATCTGGGTCCCACAACACTAGGACCCATCCAAACACCCTAAACAGTGGCATGAAAGTGCTCACCTGATCAGATCTCCCAACACTTGTTTTTCACCCTGAATTAAAATTCAGGCATATGAAAAAACAGGCGTTGAGACAAAAAACAGGCGTTAGGCCTGTGACCCAAAAAAATGAATCTTCTTTCTTTTTCCCCCTTTTCTCTAAGGTTAACTCTTAACCCTAAAATGGCAAGCAACAATCCATTTAGAGGGGTCCATCATCCCTCTAAAGACCTAACCCGTGAGAAGTCTCTTGGAATTAGAATAAGACAAAATAAAAGACAATTTCTGGACTATTCATAAGCCAATGCCTGTTTTTCCCCTGAATTAAAATTCAGGCGTTGGAAAAATAGGGGTTGAGGGCAAAAACAGACGTTAGGCTTGAGAAAATTCCAGCAACCCCCAATTTAATTTTAACTGAATATAGATGTGCTAATTCATACTTAACAAAGCTTGGACTTGAACATAAGATCAAAACTCATATGAATAGGAGAAGCTACCCTAAAAAGGCGGGTATTTGGGGTGCCTAACACCTTCCCCAAATGCAACCAAACAACTTACCCTAAATCTCAGGTACTCAGACCAATACTAGGAGTTAATCCCTATACCTCCAGGTCTAGACCTCTCCTCCTTTCTCGAAGAGGAAAACTGACATCCAACTCCATCAGTTAAATCCCGAGTTGGTGGCGACTCCAAACAAAAGCCCAACCCTTGCACCCGAAAGAGAGAAAGGGAGGGGCCCAGCAAAACTCCGACACTGAAGTGGGTGCGCTGATGTCCATAGTTGCGCAACAAGAAGTGAACCTTAGGCAAATTTCTACAAGACAAATGGTTAATAACCCACTCACTAAACCTATTCCTAAAGTTATGTTTAAGGCTCATGTGAGAACTATGGGACTACGTAGATTTTAATGTTTTGGTTTTTAGCATAGGACTATTTATATTCTATTTATGATTAGATACCTCTGGGATTTGTAAACAGATATTTATTTAATAAGATTATGTTAATTGTTGATTCCATTTAGTAGAGATTGTTAATTGATTCGATTAGTTGTATACACTAACATCATGTGATTAGACATATCATATGATTTATCACTAAGTTTAGGTTGTGAACTCACACCATGATCATCCGCCCTTATGAATGATTTAAGAGAAAGATGAGAAGTTGAGTGTAATGTAGATGCTCACATTAGCTTTTGGCATAATAGAGTACAAGCTAAGCATGCATTTATGATATCGCCCCGATTAGGGTCAAGAGCAAGTTCCAAGTGAACTAACATGATATATTTAATTATGTATGCATTATACTTGAGAGAGTTGGGTGTGAGACTCTAATCAGGAACAAGAGAGAGCGACTGCATTATGGAAGCTCGAGTTAGGTGCAAGAGAGAGCGATTGAATTAAAATTTGTATTGTGTTGAGAAGTTGACGAACACTAGTGAGCTCTATTTTAACATGCATTTCATATTGCATGTGCTATCACGACCATGACCTTCATATGTAAGTGAGCAAATTTCCTGTGTTATTATAGTGTGATATTTTAATCATGTAGGCATTTGTGCTCTTATGGATTAATGACTATGTTGTGAGGTTGAAGATTGATGATTATTACTCTAATATGTTTCCTATGACCATGGGTGATTCGGTTGGACACATTCCATGAGTTCCAAAAAAATGAATATATACAAGGCTCTAATCAAATGAATTAAATTACTCAACTCAAGTTGAAGATTCAAAATACACATTTTACTTACGCGCATCGCAGTTACATCATCACTCCATAGCCAAGCATTCCAGATGTCTCCTACACATAACATAGTTTATAATTAGTGACAAATTCTCTGGGGTAAATGAATTGAAATAAGTTAAAGAGCATACCTTATTTGTTGCTTTACCATGTTGCCGAGAAGATCATGAGAGGTTAGTATAATTAAATGATGTTTATTCCTCACATAAACTACAAGCTAAGATTAGGGAGACTTCCCAAAACATCATAGCATTACTCAACAATATACACTTCAAATACAAAGCAATCCAAAGAGTAAGGTTCAATAGAGTAATCAAGTTTATGTCATGTGTGTGCATACGTAAAAATTTCAATAAGTGCAAATACACTAAGAGGCAAGTTGAAACCACTATTTGAAACACTCACTTATATATCTATAAAGAATTGTATGATACATAACCAGAATTTTTACAATTATAACAAAACTAATGAAGTGGAGCCCAATCAAAATTCCAATGAAGGTAAATAATAATATAAACAAAGAAACAAAAAAAAAAAATCAATCTTTGCAATAATAATGAAAGACATATCTACAAGAGAACCTAGATGATCTTCAACTCGAAGTATAAATCAACCACAATGAATAAAGGATGATTTAGAATGATAATCAAAAAAATTGTCCATATTCATGTACTTAATTAAAAAGGGCATTCAACATGATGACTTACATAACTACATGTACATGCAATGTGAAGCTTGACACATCAAAATAATTTCCAGCTTTATACATCCTCAAAACAGTTTGAATGAAAACAATGAAATCAATATACACAAAAATAAGAAATGTTAAATTCAACTGGCCACAGAACAAAGAGGTTGAGCTAAAAAACATCACACAAAGAATCTTTATGAACTCTAATAAAGAGAAAGTACACTGAATGGCACACACTAGATCTAGCAACAATACCAAAAAGATTCAGATTTTATAAAAAGGCAAAATAAAAATAAAATAAAATGCAAAAGTCATTTCAAGAAAACTCATGTATTTATGATAACCACTAAGAACTAGCTTAACTGACATTTCAGGTATTGATTCTAAATCCCTAATAGCACAAATATGTAGCAATAAACTCCCTTTCTAGAAAGTGTCTCAACAAGCCATTGATAGATGAAGATCATTTATCATACAAGAACAAACTTTCCACTAGAAAATCAAACTAAATAATAAATAAATAAATAAAATCACAGAGGAAGGTTAAGTCGACTAGCAAACCTCATAATGCTGGGCAACGGACATCTGAAGACTGGAGAGACAAATATGTCTCCATTTTTGTGGCACACGTTGGAGGGTTTCTTCTTGATGTTCTTAGACAAACAACAGGCAGATGCAGGAGAGGACCAAGAAGATAGGGAACTTGGTAAGGAGTAAAATGGTTCTAGTGGGGGCAAGGGTTGGGTTGTCTAAAGGAGCAGAAAGGGGGTCTAATGGGAGCAGGTTGCCGGTAAAGAGAGGAGCTGAGGGCGAGAGAGGGAAAGAAGGCGTGTTGATGTTTGGAGAGAGAGAGAGAGAGTTGGACAAGGGTTTGGGGGGTGCTGATCATGAAAAGGGGAGAGATAGAG
>JAOXJP010227039.1:0-11376 GCA_025762735.1 Platanus orientalis | reverse complement strand
ATAAGTGCTGCCGTAACTCTAACCGCTAAATTTGAACCTATATTCCTTTCCATAAACCTAAGCCTACCTAGTTGATAGCTTTGAGAGTTCGTCTGGCATCACTCTGCTCAAAACCAACAGGTGGACGATTGATGATTCTCCACTTACAAAGAATATAATCCTTACAAGAGTTAATGATTCTTCAAGACAGCAAGGCATGGAGGGAGAAGACTTGACTATTGATGAAGAAAACCCAGTGGCAGCAACCAAGAAGACTGAGGATACCTCCTTGAATGTGGTATGCGGAATTCTTCCAGCTCCTAAAAAAGAGTAGAAGGACTAGTAGCACACTAATATCTTCCATATTCAAGTGAGGAGATGGCGTAAACTAATCGTAGATAGTGCAACATGAATGTGGTATCACAAGGTACAGTCGACAAACTTAGCTACCACTAGAGAAACATCCATACCTTACAAGGTTGCATTGGTTAATGACCATCATTCCAGTTTCAAAGAGATGTTTGATCTGTTTTGAGATAGTGATGTGATTGAAGGTCACACACATCTTACTTTGTAGCTTATGGCAGGGATGTGCACCACAGAGGTGAAGCCAGCACCTACTCCTAGTTCTATAGCTAGATTATCATGCTAAAAAGGCTTAGAATGTCGAAGCCATCATGAGTCGAAGGTAAGCATGTGACAGAAAAAGTCTGAACCAAAGGATGGCCAGTTGGAAGAACGAGGTGAAAGAGAACAAGGCTGCTAAAGAGCAGGTTGTTCCCCTTTTGAAAGAGACTATGAAGGATGATGCAGCTTCCAAAGAAATTGCAAAAGACAAGAAGCAAGAAAAAAAATGACAAGTTGATGAGCCAAGATTGTCTCAACCAAATCTACCTACAACTCTGATTTAACAAATGAATGTCCTAGATAAGCTGGTCTCGCAATAGTCAATGCAGCAGATTAATAAAATATTACCATGATCTTTTTCCAAGACAAGCAAATAGAATTAGTAATAAAGAGAAAATTTGGCATTGATGAGTTTTTATCCCCTAACATAAATGGTTAAGCCCTTGACATAAGTAGGCCCTCAAAGTTGTCCAATGGTGCTTCGATAAATACTAGAGCAAGTCAATTAAAAAAATTTAAAAGTGTTAACGTATTAGGTTGATGCAGCACAATGGAGAAGATACCAAAATTGATATAGGATAATTCCAAATCCTTTAAACAATGGTTAGATTTAAAGTGCGGATGCAAAAGTTCAAGAATTGAATCTTAAAGCAATCAAGTAACCACAAAATAGGGGAATTCAAGAAATAGAATAATAGAATAGAGGTTAGAATGAAATAGAACAGAAAATAAAAGGAAAAGGGAAAGAGAAAGAATCCCAAAGGGCAATTCTGAAATTTCAGGGCAGAACCCACGAAATTACCAAGATACCAATGGTCGTGTGTCAGAAAATTATGAAACTTTTTGAATACTTTCTAACATGCACAACGGTTCTAGTTCAAATTTCAGGTCAAACAGACAAGATTTGGTTAGTGAAATTATATAAACATCAGCCCCACTTGAAACTTGAACAAGAACACACAAAAACTAATAAACATGTTTGAAATTAAAGAGAAAAAGAAATGAAAAAAAAAAAGAGGATTAAGATGGGAGAAAGGGTGAGAAAATAAAGATGATGATGGAAGAGAGGGGGAGGGTGAGGTGTACTCATGAGTGCACTAAGGTGCTACAATCCACGAGAAGAGGAGGCGTCACCCTATGGGGAAAAAGATACCAGGCCCATGGCCTACCTAGGGAACACCCAAATCTTCAAAAACTTATTTATTCTTCACTGAGTTTATTGAATGACTTTGGTGCTTTTAATAGGCTTACAAGTTTTAAAAAATAGAAAGTATAAAAATTAGAAACTTGATAACACCTAAACTAACTAAAATCTCACTGTCTAAATCCTACACTTACTAACAGACACAACTTGTTGCACAATTTTTCCTTAATCTAATAATTGCTAAAATCTCAAAATTTTCTAATCCTAAAGTTGTCAAAACATGGAGATACCCAAGCTGTCAATTAGCCACACTGTGGGGCCCATTATATTGATTCTTAGACAATTTTCGTCACTTACCGATACCCCTCTAGTAATTTGGTTATAACTTTCCCAAATCACCTCGGATTTGCACAATATTGGTCTTGTTAGATAGGTAACTAAATAACCTATCTAATTACACTAAAATTAAGACAAAAAGGCAAGTTTTGACCTTTGAAAAAATCAGGTTAAGCATCAAAATCAGGATTAACTTAAAATCTTAAACTAGACTTGAAATTAAAAGTCCTAGTCTACCCTTGGCACTATTGGCCTTATTACAAAAATAACCCACCCCTTGAATAATACATGACTTGAACCTTGCTCTCTTGTGTGGTGGCACATATAAGAGTCTTTTCTTGTTGTCCACATCATAGGTGAGGCACAAATGAAGGTGCACCAAGACCACTAAAGCAATCGGCCAATCCAACAAGATTATTTAAACCCTATTGTCAATCTGTCATGGACAAAACAGATTATCCCATGACATGGCAGGGCAAGGGACTTGAGATAGGCATGGACGCCCATCCTAGAACACATTGAGAGCACCTCAGATTTTGTGCGACCCCTAAAGTGAGCCTAAGGTAGGACTAACATTAGGGGCAGACACATCAGTGCCGAAAAAGTGACTTACACTTTTTGGGGGATGTTTTTCACTTTTTATCACTGATGTGTCAGCCCCAGATGTTAGTCCTACCGTAGGCTGACCTCAGGTGGTCCTACCAAATCCTCGGGGCATTGAGAGTGTTCAATGGCACTGCTTGGGTTCCAATGGGGCTCACAATCATGATGGCTGGAACCCACATGAGGGCACAGTCAACTGATGAGGCAAGCACGTTTCTATAGACTAGACATACAGAGGAGATTGTAGGCTCATATGGATCACAAATCAGAGGTTTGTAGGTTGTAGCTCCAGAAAAAGACAATATGATTTTTTGAGGGGTTGATGTTCCCTTCTGGGAATTGGGAAGAAGATTAGCATCCACCTTGAGTAAAGGTGTGTGCCTGAATTCCACCTAGCTTAGGCATGGGCTGCAAGGCTTTGCAAAACAGGCTACAAGGGCTTGCGATAGGCATATGGTGGGGGAGAGAGGGAGGGGGGCATTGCCGAACATGCATTGGGCATTCATCGACAATGGTTGAACCTTGGATTGTGGTATAGGTGTGTTGGGCCTTAAGTGATACATGACAGAGTGAGCAAGACTCCATGGTTATTCAAGAGGCGTGTCAATGGTTTAGTGACTCGGTTTATGCTGAATTTGTCAGGAGCATACAATAGTGCAGTTTAGTGTTGGCTAGTGAGCGTCAACGAGACTGGGAAACCTATGAATGTGATGAGCGTCAAGGTAATGCAACAAACTTGTAGGCCAAGGGGCACATATTGGGAGCACATATAAAATCATTTCCAAAGTGTCTAGCTTTGAGGCTAAAAATGGTCCTTCGACTGATTATCTAAAAGGAGCAGGGGGCAATCCTGAAAGGAAGATCTATCATTGATGGCTTCCTTAACGCAAGTGAATGTATTGATGACCAGGCAAGGAGTGGGAGGATGGGGGTTATACGTAAGTTCGATATGCATAAGGAATACGATCATGTGAATTAGGAGTTTCTCTATTATATCTGGGGAGATTTGGGTTCGGATCAAAATGGAAGAATTGGATGTGACGATGATTCAGCCTCACTTCCTACTCTAAGTTGGAGAATAGGGTGTCGATGGGGTATTTTGATGGTTCCATGGGTCTAAGGAAAGGGGACCTCCTCCTCTTTCTCCTAGTTGTTGATACTTTAGGAGCCATGATTCACAAGGCAATGGAAAATGGGTTATTTAAAGGTTTCCAGGTGGGGAATGAGAATGTGGTGGTCTCTCGTCTTTAGTATGCAGATGACATGTTGATCCTTTGTGGTAGCTCCCAAGTCCAAATTCATTACCTAAGATGTGTGCTCTGCTGTTTAGAGGTCATGACTGAGCTGAGAATGAACTTGGCAAAAAGCCAGTTAATCAGAATGTGAGAGATGCCAAATATTGAACACCTGGCGGATGATTAGGGTGTGGGATCGGGCACCTCCCTATCTCTTACTTGGGGCTTCTTCTTGGATCCTCATTCAAAAGCATAGAAGCGTGGGGCTCGGTGGTTGACAGAGTCCACAAGAAGCTGGCTGGGTGGAAAGCCCAATATCTTTCCAAAGGAGGCAAAGTGACTTTAATTAAGGTTGCCTTGGCTAGCATTTCATTGTACTTTATGTCCTTATTCGCGATCCCGTCACACGTAGCACTTCAAATTGAAAGGCTTCAAAGGGAATTCTGAGGGGGGGGGGGAGATTCAGACCAGGGGTAGCATATGGTGGCATGGGAGAGGTTTGCTCTCCCAAGCACAAAGATGGTTTGGGGTTGAGAAGGGTGGAGCTCATGAATAAAACATTGTTATGCAAGTGCCTCTGGAGATTTGGGGAGGTGGATAGTATCTGGAGAAGAGGGATAGCCTCGAAATATGGGGTGTTGCCTGATGGTGATCCTAAACCGGTTCGAGGGGGCCCACAAGTTTAGCCCATGGAAAGGTATTATGAAGCTTTTTCATGACTTCAAATTGGGTATGAAGGTAGAATTGGGCTCGGGGCAGAGGACTAAATTCTAGGAGGATATGTGGTGCAGCACCCAACCTTTGAAAAGGGAGTTCCCTTCAGCATTTTTTTATGGTTACGGATCCTCTTGTTATGGTCTCAGACTATAGTGAGGTAGTTGGTGGGACCACAATATAGCAACCCATCTTTAGAAGCTAGGTCTTCAACTGGTTAGTTAAGGAAATCGCAAACTTAGTTGGTAGGCTTGAGGATTTGAAGGTAATCCCTAATCAAGGGACAAACGGCTATGGGCTGCAAATCCAAATAGGCTATATAGTGTGAAGTCATATGTGGACCTATTTGATGGATACGCATCCCTTCAGATTCCTTGGAGGGATATTTGGTATACTTTGGTTCCCCCTAAGGTCCAGTTATTCATGTGGACAGTAGCTCTAAGAAAAATCTCGACAATTGACCACCTGAGAAAGAATGGCTTAATCCTCACCAATTTGTGTAGTTTGTGCAAGAGGGATGGAAAATCTATTACCCACATCTCGTTGCATTGTCCCTTCTCTTAGAAAGTCTGGTTTGGTATTCTCAAGAACTTTGGCATCCGTTGGGTCACCCCTCTAGACCTACGTGCTTTGCTTTCCTCTTGGAAGAATAAGCCTTTTCGGTTAGAAGAAGAAGGATTTGAAGGCTTGTTCTGGTAGCTTTTTGATGATCAATTTGGCTTGAAAGGAACAAGAGGGTGTTTAAGGGTCATGCGAAACCTTCATTTCAAGTGTACAAAAGAGCTAGAGAGAGTGTTTCATTGGTCCGCTTAGTGCAAGGATTGTAGGGATCTAAAGGCTAGGGAAGTGAAAAGGGATTGAGCTGAAATTATAGGAGGGTCTCATTTGTAAGTGGAGGTGGTGTGGGTGGGGGGAGTTGTATTCAGGTTTTTTTTTGTTGGATCCCAGGCTCTAGTTGGGTTGGGGATCTTTCCTTTTTGTTCTCTTTTTTTCCTTTGGGATTGTTCATCCCTCTTTTCTTAATAAAATCTTTTTATTCATCAAATTGTAGGTCAGCCAAGTGAGGGTTGACGCATCAAGGGTCGAAACAAGTCGTATCCTTGTCAATGCATTGTTGGGGATAGATTAGCTGGTCAAAAAAGGGCTCATATTGTGTAGGGTTGGCCTTGGCTAGGTGATGATCAAGCATCACGCAATTATAGATATTGAAAACAAAAATTATCATGATAGTTGGTATCGGCGCCAAAGAATGCCTCTAATACAATTGGAATTACACTAGGATTTCACTTCTGATGCAATTGGTATCAAAGCTAAGAGTTGACTTTGAAACAATTACACATTAGAATGCTATTGGATTTCGAGCCATGCTCAAAGCAGCATAATTGTGATAAGTGTATGCTTTGGTATAAAGATATCAGGCATCAATATTGTGGGTTCCAAGAAGTCGGAGGGCTACTATCCACTCGTCTAGCATGTGAGCTTGATGTGGAAGAATTGCCAGGATCAAGATGATGTCGACAACTATGTAAGGAAGTCTCTAGTGCAATTGGTTGCATTTGAGCAATTTGATGCAACAAAAATGATGTGTATTGTGAAAAGTCTTGATGGCTCAATGGAGCGACTCAAAGGCAAGTTAGTAGGCGATGTTGTGCGGTAAGTGCAAGGTGCAACCATGCATGTCAAATAGAAAGGGTTGCCAAGTTTGTGTTACGTTTGGTCAAGAGAACACATGAAATGTGCACAAGCACAAGTGAAATTACTTTGTAGACGTGAAGAATAAGAGGATCTAAATGGAATCCTCACTCGTGGTGAAAACACGGGTTGTCAAGGGACTAAAGTGGCACAAATATGTGGCTATGTGCTGGCTCATGGTAAAGGCAAATGTGCTCAAGTATTAGGGAGGCACAAATAAACCTTTAGACCCTCAAGGTAAAAGGTTTACTCAAGGAAAATGTACAGGGGGTTGGTGAAATAGAAATAGATTGAGACGAGTTGGAAGACCACCATGGTAAAGAAGGCAAAGTGGAAATTCGATAGATGCCTTCTTGGTGTGAGTACCAAGAGAAAGTTGACATACTAAAAGGGCAATGCTGAATGATTGTTGAGTCTAGCTGTGGCAATGTTTGGGCATCTAAAGAAGAGTGTTGTGAGATTGAGTGGGGAAGCACTCAAGCTAGGTAATCAGTGAGAAGCTTTGACAAGTGTAAAGTAGCAATTCTGCCATGGTAGTGATATTGTTCGTTCGAGGTACTAATGTGGGCAAAGTTCAAGTATAGGGCTTCGCTACCTTCACAAATAGTAGAAAGCCAGGACTCGTAAAGATGGAAGACCAATATGCAGCACAGGGTGAATGATGTTATCAGAGCATATCAGAAAGATCTCAAGGATGAGACATTGGTGACCAAATTTTGGTGCATAGTGGTTCCAAACATAAGATAAATGGGGTTGGCCACGAATTGGCTTTGGATCTTGACAGATTGGGTTCTAAGGGAAGATTTGATGGAAGATGGAAGGTCAAAGACCTATGTGGACAAGCAGATGTTGATAAAGAAGCAGCTTTGTTGTTACAAGTTGGAGTGGGTTGATTGCTGCACTAATGATTCACAGAGGCGAATGGGAGTGAGAAGCCACTTAATTTGTACGCAAAGAGACATTATTCGTATGAAAAAAGTGGGGGAGATCAGAGTGGGTAGCCCTCACAGGAGGCATTTCACAACTAGATGCGGGGTAATTCCAAGCAACAGGCAAGGTTGTTTGCCAATTACCACAAAGCATATAAATGCCCACAGAATGTAGTACAAAAGCTCCTGTATCAAAATCAAGGGCAGATTGGAGGGGACAAGTCTAGGGTGTCCCTAAAAGAGTAATAAGGCCACAATGGAACTTGACTGGCCCACAAGTCACACCTTGCAAGGTGTATGGTTTGGAGCTCTCAACTAAGAGATCCTTAGCTCAATGAGTAGAATCGTAGCTTGTTTTGCAAGAGCCAAATTTTTTGTACGAAAGCTGCACTAAGTGATCAATGGATCATGCCTCATGCACAATGCTAGTTGGGCTAATTTTGGGTGTAAGCTGTGCCAAAGTCCAGGTTGGGTCACTGGTACAATTGAGTTTAAAGGGGCTTGAAGCCATGCATGTGTCAAAAGCCAGTTCGGTCTGTTGCTTAGAGAATCAAGGTGGGGTCTTAATGAGGACTTCTATGCACAATGGAACACATGGCATTAGAAGTGTCGTGGAGACCGTGATGGATCAAGAGTAGGTGGTTTACAGTGCTTCTGAGGCCATGTTTAGTGTGGTATTAGGCGATGATTTGAGTAAATCTGGGAAACATAACGTGTAAATGTAAAGTTCAAAGGACTCGAGTGGTTGGTAGGCCATCAGATAAGGGTTATATGATCCAACAAGGAACAGCTGTGTAAGACAACTAGAGTTCACTTGGGTTGGATTGACAAGGGCACCAACCGACTGGGGGTGTCACGAAAAGAAAAAAAAGATTGTCTCATGACACAGAAGGCCAAAGAGAATTGTGATGGGCATATGGGAGTGTTCAATGGCAATGCTTGAGTTCCGGTGGGAGCCGAGCAAGGTGTGGATCCCTCAGTGGTGTTGGGTGGACCCACACAAGGGTGAGATTTGATTGATGAGGTGGGCACATCTCTGGAAACTAGACGTCGAGACTCTGACAATTTGCAAATTGAAGGTACATAGCTTCAGAAAGGACAATTTGATTTTTCAAGGGAGTTTACGTTCTCTTCTAGCAATTAGCTAAAGGTTTTAACACCCACCTCAAGGAAAAGTGTGTTCTTGAACCCCCCCCTAGCCTCATCAATGGCTACAAAACCCCATCGCATGGCCCATGTGACAAGCATGTGCAGCCCTGTGGTGGGACATTTAAGACATTGCCAAGCATGTGTGGAGAATTGCTCAACAATGGTGGAGGGAAAGCCGAGGCCACCTAGAGGGGGTGCCTATGGTCCCCCTGGAGAATTAAGTTGCCTCCAACGATGGTGCTTGGGATCTTGGCAAGGCAACACCGCACGTACTGATTAGGCCAGAGTTTTATGTTGTCAACCAATAGCATGCGATATACGAAAATGATGGCATACCTTAAGAGTGATTAGGCTATCCTAGGGCCCTTCTACTTAGGTATGTCACTATGTCTCTCTTGGGAGATTGGCCTTTTCTAGAGGATTGCTTAGGTGATTAGCAAGACTCGGGGTGATACCTTGCAAGTGAGAAGTTGTAGTACCTGCTATTATGCTATGAGCGACAATAGGCTTTATGGCTTAGGCAATAGCCCAAGGATTGCATTGTAGATGTGTTGGGCCTTTAATGGTACATAGCTAAGTAAGCATGGGTCCATGGCTATTCAAGAGGCACTTCACTAACTCAATGGGTGACTCAGAAGAAGGCTTAGTCGGGAGTATACAATAGTACAGGTTGGTGCTAGCTAGTGCCCACAACGACGTTATGCACCCTACGAATGGTATGAGCATCAAGGTGACACAACGAAGGAACTTGTGTGCTGGTCTAGGGGCTTGATGCGTCAAGGCTCAAGATAAGTCATGTCCTTACCAGTGCATTGGTGGATCAAAGGAGGACTTAGATGGTGTGAGGTTGGCCTTAGCTAGGTGACAGTTAAGGCATAACACAATTATGGATATTAAAAACAAAATGACTGACACTACAGCTAGAGTAATTTAGCTATATTCTTTCTACATTTTAAAAAAGTTCAACACCTTCCACATTGGTATCATAGGGGTATTTTGGGTATTTTTGACTTCTAAAATTTTCTTTGTATCGAGAAGTTAATTTGGACTAACTTATGTTTATTATGTGTTAGTTCTTATTAGTAAAAATCAGTTTAATCTTGTAATGGGGTGGTTCTTAAGAAAGTTAAAGAACTATTTCCATCATTTTCCATCAAGTTTTATTTACAGAGTCAAATTTATCCATATTTTTTTAAAGTCTTATTTACAAAGAAACTTAACTGTTTGACTCAACTTTCATATAATTTGAAAAGTTTTCCTTTTTTTTTTTTTTACTTACCTCCAATGAATCCAAAAACTAGCAAATCCAATGTGCTATAGAGAAGTTACGGCCAAAAAATGTGGTAAGATATCATCTTCTAAATTAGAGATTTATTTTAATTAAGAATTTTCACACACACACACACACCAAAATAATGTTCTGTCCAGGACACCAGAGGACTTCACATGGAATAAAATGGGCGGGACTTTGATGAAATTTCAAAGTCCCACCCATTTTACTTCATATGATGGCTTCTGGTGTCTTGGACAGGACATTATATATATATAACAATCTTTATTGCCAAAAATCAAAACAAAAATACACAGCATGATACAACAAAAACCAGTAACAGTCCGACAAATAGTTCCCTTTAAAATCCTCTTGAAGCCCAACTCCCCACCTAGCTAATTTGCCCACCACCTCATTTTGGGATCTTGAGATATTCCTCAAAGAAACCTTGAGATCCCTAATAAGGGCCCTGACTTCACACACATAATGGGCCAGCTGCCAAGAACCCTCACAAACACCATTCCCCCAGCTCACTACAACCTTAGAGTTGCCTTCCACATAACCCACACAAATGCCAAATTCCTTGAGCCTACTTAAACCTTCGAGAAATCCAAGAAGCTGTGTCTTTGTTACATCACAACTACCAAATGGTACCACATTCCCTGCATCACCTCAAGACACACATCCAAAGCCTGCAGGCTCCATATTAGCAAAGGATGAACCATCAAAATTCAGCTTCACTTTACCATTGCTTAGCTCTGTCCAATCTTTCACTTGCTCCTTAGTCTTATGAGTGAAGGATGAATTACTTGCCATCCAGTAACACATGAAATCATTCAAGGATAACTCTTTAAAGCTCAAACTCCTTGTTCACTATCAACCAAGAGCACGCATCGCCAAGAATGGAGTCCACAACTTCAAACACCACTCTCCTTTTGTCATAAAAAATTCTTCTACTTCTTTTTCTAATGCGAACAAGAAGAAACTACTCTTCTATGTGCCACTACACAACAGAACAAGGTTCAATCATGTGGCACGTATGGGTCATTTTAATTGTTTATGGGGTGGGATACTTTTTTGTAATAAGGCCAATAGTGCCATGGTTAGTTTTTTGGGGGGTTTTTGAGTTGTAATCCTGTCACTCACTTTTAAACCAATTTTTCTAAGGTCAAAATTTGACTTTTTAGATTGATTTTGGTGCCATTAGAGAGGTTAATCAAGTACCTTTCTAACGAGATCAAGATTGCGTAAATCCGAGGTAATTTGGAAAAGTTATGACCAAATTACTAAAGGGTTATCAAAAGTTGTGGGAATAGTATTTTTTAGAAGTTTTAAAATTTTAACAAGTTAGTTTTTGTTAGAAAGTCCAAGTTTTAGAAAGTCTTAAGTGTGATAAGACTTGAGCCACAAGTTGGAAGTGTTTTAGTAAGTTTACGATTTTAGAAAGTGTGCTTTTTAGCAAGTTTTGATTTTAGTAAGTCTTAGGTTGCAAGTTTAGGATTTTAGCAACTTTCTAATGAGTGTACTTTCCAATTTCTAAAAGTTGTAAGCCTATTTAAAGGCACCAAACCCATTCAATAAAATCAATGAAGAATTAAAGAAATTTTGGGTGAATTTGGGTGGTTTCCCAATGTAGGCTGTGGGCTTGGGTTCTCTCCTCCGAGGGTTGATGCCACTCATTGCTCCCCTCTCCATAGG
>JAOXJP010227038.1:0-11376 GCA_025762735.1 Platanus orientalis | reverse complement strand
CTTAAGAAGTTCTTCAATGGTTCTTGTCATATTCACTTAGAAACTCATTTAAAACTTGTGTGAAACTTGTAAAAACTTTCAAAAACGAGATCAATATCATTAGATATCTAAGAACCTAAGTAAAAACGATAGATTACACCATTTCTTACCTCTTTGTTAAATCACAATTTTGTTCCTAGTTTTGTTCTTCAAAAAATCTCTAAAATCCTTCAAATCTTAGTCGTGTCTTTGTTTTTTCTTCTCTCCCTCTTCCTCTACCTCTTTTTGGTGTAAAATGAGAGTATTAGGGTTCTCTTATTGTATTTATAGTGTTTGGGATTAAGTTGGGTGGATCCTATACTCTCCAAATTGAAAAAAAAAAAAAAAATCGTTTTTTTCTCAAAAAATCTCAATCTGGGCATTTGGATGATCCAACACTGTTCATGCATTTTTCTGAGACCCGAGAGGTCCCAATTTAATCCTGGATCATTCCAAATGGACAGAATTTTCTCAACTTATACCCCCCTTGCACTAAAACGCTCATAACTTTCTTTGCACAACTGTAAATCGACCTCCGTTTGTTGGGTTGGAAACTAGACTTGAATACCTTTCTAACAAGGTATGAATCACCCTCTAATTCACTCGAGATTCGTGTCAGTGGGCCAGGGAAGTTACCCTAATTCTATGGACCTGTCAGCACTAATTCTTTGTGAGAAAATTGTCCTAACTTCTTCTAAGAGGCTCATAATCACACTCTGTTTAATGGGTTGGAAAGTAAACTCTTAGATCTTTCTATAGGTATATGATTTGTATTCTAATTCACTTGGGATTAGTATCGGTGGTCCCGTGAAATTACCTTAAATACGCAATCAGGATAACTCTCAAACTTGACAAGTCCAAGACTCAACTTGAGTCTTACATTTCTAACTTAGTTCAATGAGTTTCTAAACCACTCTAAGGTTTGTATAAACATGTGAAATGACAACTTTACCCTTAAGTGTGTTAAATTACATTTTTACCCTTTTAGTGTAATGCGGGGTATTATAGGTCATCAGGTCCAAATAAGCCATGCGATTTGGCTGATTTTTGGATGTGTTTTTTTTTTGGAAAGTGGGGATTTAAGAAGCCATGTTAGGAGTCCTTTAGTCTAAGGTTTTTTTATTTAGAAAGCTTCTTATGTCTTTTGGTTATTTGGTCTTTAAAAGAGAGCCACTCGACATGTACTAAATCAATGATGGAATTAAAAAATTTCTGAGTTTGTGGCTTCCACAATTTGGGGTTCTTCTCTTCTTCGGGTTTTGTGCCAAACCTCCTAAACCTTGGTAGGGATTTCCAAGGGTTCATGGGTAGGGATTACTCACACCAAGTACAACTTTCTCCTTTCTTTTTCTTCTCTTTCTTCTTCTTTTATTCTGACCTGCTGTTATATTCTCTGCAACCTTACTTTTCCCATCTATTTCTTCAGTTTTCCATCAATCTAATCCTACCCCCTTTCATTCAAATCATCAGCCTGACATCCCCTTTCAATCCCTTTGAATTTTTACCATCAAAACCCTTTTATCAGCAAAGCATAACCTGCAGCACCCTTGTTTTATCTTCCTCACCTATTTCAGTGCTGGAAACATAAAATCCATATGGGTTTGCACTTTGTGGCACCCCATCTTGTAATTCCATTGCTATAACCCTGTCCTGTAACTGCTCTAATAAACCGTGCTGTCTTCCTCAGAAGCAGCTCTGTTACGGTCATTAAACCCCTCTGTTAGAACCTGAGTTTAGCACTGTTCTGAAACCCAAAACCAGTCTTTATAACCCCACAAGATCCCTATTTTACAGCCCCAGAATTTCAGCCTTTATTCCTTGCTTGTGTACCCTGTATCTGATCCCCTTCTATCCCAGAAATTGCCCAGATTTAACCTTTATTATATGCTGTTTCAATCTTGACCTGAAGCCCTTAAGTGTGCTGATTTTCTGCTGGAAAACTAAGTCCTGTTCCAGCCTTAGTCTTGAAACCTGACCAGCCTTGACTTTCCTATCTGTTGTTCCCACGAGTACCTTTTATTACAGCCTTTTATAGGTATAATCCTTGTCCATACCTAAACCTTCTCTTGTTTAACAACTGTTTTACCCCTGTTATTTCCTAAATTTGTCCATCCCTGGGTGTTCTGAAATTTGATTATAAACTTTATTAATAGAGGGTCTTCTGATCTGCTGTTTGGGAATACAAGTGACCCCACATCAGATCTGGTAGTCTCTTCTTTACAGCCCTATTGAACACCCGCAAATTCTTATATCTATTCAGTTTGGGTCCATTACCTTCAAGCATACTGCATATTTCTCAGAGCTTGTGTGCTGCATCGATTTTGGTATCAGAGCTTGTGTGCTGCATCATTGTTGCATCTTTTCTCTAAGTCGATAACATATCATGGATAAAACTCTACAAGATATGTGTCTTCTCATCATAGTTAGCCTTCCTTCAATCAATTCTTTGCTTTCGTACCTACACTTTATAGTCTTCCAAAGGGACAGCTTTGCAATTAGCACCACCAATAGAGATCCCTTGTTTGGATTGAATACCAAATCTTTTGTCGTGATATCTACAATTTAGTTAATTTATAGCATCTTATAAGATCTTTTCAACAAACTTGTGGAAATTAGGGATTTCTCATACCTGTCACTAATTAGAACTTGATTTCCTTTGCAGAAAGGAAAACAAACCTAATCATAATATCTAAAACCATTTTCCAGGCTTTGCTTTGATACCTAACTAATGTAGGATTGAAATGGAATGATTTGGTGCCAGGGTAGGTTTAAACTTTATTTGAGAGGGTCGTGGGAATCAGTTATGAAGGAATGGGTTTGAAATCCGATAAAACTTTTGACAAACTAGGGATTAAGAACACAAAAATAATACCATAAAAACAAAGAAGAATAAAGGAAGAAGATAATCAACTGGAGTCATACTTGTTGAACTTGGGAGTCTCAATTTTAGGGTTGAAAACGTCACACCTTCAAAATTCTAGAGTTACACAAGAACAAAAACCATAGGACTTGGGATTTCCGTTCATTTATCAGTATCCAATGATAAAATTCTGGGTTACAATGTGTATATATAGCCTATACACATTAGACTTCCAAATCCCATATTAATTAGACTTCCTAAAAAATAACACTCTAAAATTGTTAATTTCCATCACATAGTGATTCTCAACCAGTATTTTGGCCATAACACTTCTGTTGTGTTCGCAAGGTCTTAGACTTGTTAGATAGGTAATTTTCAAATGAAACCAAAATCATGCCAAATAGGTAAAATAAGGCCCAAAGTAAAGAGACAACTAAAATTCATCTCCTAAAAAAATAGTTAAAACCTATTCTACTTAGAAATAAATAAAACTCCCAAATTGATTCACTATAAAATAACCTAGAATAACTTTAAAATAAAGATATAAAAAATTTCCCATATAAAATATTAAACCCAAAATACCCAAATTGCTCCTGCATAAAGCCCGTCAAATTTGAATATGGGCTGTTCAGGTCCCACATCACCATGTTACCATGTTATGGAGAGAAAAATAACTTGGTGACAAGATGATTGTGAGACTTTGATAAAAAAAAATAAAAAAAAATAGCACATGGTTAAAGTTAAAAGCTATATGGGAATCTGCAAGCACCAGTGCTAATCAAATCTTTAAGGCTCTATTGAATTATATAACATACATATATCTATAAATAAAGGAGACATGAAATTCAGATATATAATGTAGGGAGATGATGTTATCCTTTTATATTCTATATGGTAATTAGAGTGCCATTTTATTCTGCCATGTCCAATTTGATTGCATTTATTACGAGATTGCAGTTTCATTGGTTTGTTTTCTATAAATTTGGATAGATTAATTGTCCACCATTAGTCGTTTCTAAATATTTTCTATTCTTTTTCTAAGATTTAGAGAGTTCATGGAAATATATATATTGCATAGTCTGGAAGTAGGTTGCTTCTCATTCAGCCCTTTTGCTAGGTGATAACAAAGTTCTGCTCGGAGCGCATTGCAAAATATGCCTTTGAGTATGCATACCTAAACAATAGGAAGAAGGTGACAGCTGTGCATAAGGCCAACATTATGAAGCTTGCAGATGGTCTGTTCTTAGAATCTTGTCGTGAGGTTGCTACAAAATATCCTGGAATAAAGTACAATGAAATTATCGTGGACAACTGCTGCATGCAACTTGTTTCAAAGCCTGAGCAATTTGATGTCATGGTATGTTGTTTAATTTTTTAAGAAGTGTCTAAGCTCCTGCATTCACTTGTCTGATGGGTCTCCTAAATTTGGGGTGATTTTTTTCTTGTTCGTCTCAGTTAGAATTGGAATATACTATGAGAATGTTGTTACTGTCAACATTTCACACTGATTAGTTGATAGTATGTGTGGATGGGCTTTGCATTGCATTGTTTTGCTTCGTCATATTTCTGAATCATTGTACTGGTGAAATTTTTTTTTCTCTCTTTAATCTAAGGTATATGATATTCTCCTTGGGTCAACTAGGCGACAAGTGGGAAGATCAATTCCTTAAGAAGAATACACTAATATGTTACTGGTGAACATAGTTAGTTATCAAACCAGATGGTTGAATTATCACCCAAAACTTGTTCGGTTCGCATATCAGCCCAATAATTGCTATAAGCCTTTAAAATATTTCAAAAAATGTGGCCATTTTTTAGTAACTTGGATGTATTGGATGTGATATGGATTATGGCAAGTCCAGGAGAAAGATTCCCTGTAGGGTTACTTATTAATTTTCCAGGTGGGGCCCATGAAGGGACCAGTGAGTGAAATAGGCCTGTGGCAATATATATACCATTTGAATGTTGAAATATTTCAGCATTTTTAAAAGATTCAATGTAGGTTTTTCTTTTTCTTTTTCTTTTTTTTGGTACTTTGGTCTTAATTATAGTTTGGTCATAATTGGTTTGGTTCAATTTTATTTTATTCTAGTGTTATTTTGGTTTGGTCAATCAGTTTGGGACATTGTTTTGTTCCAAGTAGAGTTAGTTTGTCATCTTTCCCAGTCACCACAATATCTACATAAACAATCGACATAGTCAATATGCCATCCTTATGCTTCATAAACATTTTGTGATCGGCTTGACACTGTTTGTATCCATCATTCACCATGACATTTTTGTACCTTTCAAACCACTCTTATGAGATTGTTTAAGGCCATACAAAACCATTTTCAATTTGCACACCTTCCCTTTGATAGTCAGATCCACAAACTTAGGAGGAAGTCTCATTTTGACTTCTTCAAGATCTCCATGCAGGAATGCATTCTTTACATTTATCAGCAACAAGGGCTGTCCTTAGTTGGTACTTAGTGAAATAATAACCATATAGAGCTCATTTTGGCTATTGGAGCAAAAGCCTCATGGTAGTCAATGCCACAAGTCTATGATGAGGACATTATGCCATGTGGAAGCCTTAGGACCTACCAATGTAGGAGGAGAGGACCTTTCACTCTTTGGATCCAGTAGAGACTTGGCGGAGGACCATAGGCCATGGATGGAATTGATTTATACCTTTAGTGCTATTTCATGTGTGGTCATGTGGACCAATTTTGGGTAGCATGTTGTTACAAACAACCTTAGTTCAACACTTCTATGCAACATCCATCTTGCATCTTGCGACACAAGTCAACCTACACTAAGCAAACCATGCCAGGCAATGATAGACTAAGCAAGCCACGACATAGAAAAGATAAGCCAAGCCAATCACACACACAACAAGAAAGGAAAAGAGCTATTGCATTGACATGAATAGAAGAGCATTACAACTTAGAGCTAAAGGGGATCACCATGCATAGTGTGTAGTAGCACCAGGCCACATCAACCGTAGGGGTAAGGCTCAGAAGCTACACTTCTTGAGAACCTGTCACTCCCCTACAAGGTGAATGTTAAGCCTTTACTGGATTGCGAAAAGTGTACATCCACCCCTTAGAAAATCATATTAGACTATTTTTGATAATATCATTTAGCATGAAAGACCCAAAATGTCATCAGACTTACAAAAATGAAAACCCTCCCAAAAGGCTAAGGGTCATTGGCCATGACCATGCAAGCAGTGCAGGACAAAATAGACGTGACATTCTCCCCCACTTGGTTGATGCCCTCGTCAACTTCTCTTCAAGATAGACTTTGATTTTACCGATGAAGATGAGTAAGGCACTTGCAGGTTCCCAGCTTGCTTTGGTATTCGACAAACCCTTCTATTTCACCAAGTACTCCATTTGGGTCGGTTTTCCTTGAAGGACTTGCATTTGACACTCAAGCACGATGCGATTAGCTTTTCTCGAAGGTGTTATAAGAACATAAGTTATGGGTTGTGTGGGATTGCTTCGTGTTGGATCTTCCTTGTCTGTGTGGAAAGGCTTTAAAAGGCTGACAAAAAAGACCGGATGAAGATTAAGCCAAGCTAATAGTTGGATTTTGTAGGAAACTTTGCCCACTTATGTAATGATTGGAAATTTCCCTTCATACTTGCAAACTAGTCCGTCATAAACATGGCGAAGGTACTTAAGCTTTTCGGTCCTCAACTTTATGAGCACTAAGTCTCCAACTTTAAACTTGTCAATTTTCCTCTTCTAATCGGCCAATTTCTTCATTCTTCATGAGGCATTCTCTAGATAGGCTTGGAAAATTTCTACATTTTTATGCCAATCTTTGGTGAAGTAGTAAGCTTTAGGGTTGCTTCTTTGGTAACCGGCTACTGTGGTGTGTGGCATGAGTGGTTGTTGCCCTGTCACAAGTTCAAATGGACTCTTGTTGGTGGAAGAGATTTATTTCAGATTGAAGCAGAATTGAGCGATGTCCAGCAAATTCACCCAATTCTTCTAGTTGGCACTTACAAAGTATTGGAGGTATGCATTCATACGCTCAGTCTGGCCATCGGTCTGAGGTTGGCCACTTGTTGAGAAGTTTAACTGTATTCCGAGGATCTTGAATAACTCAGTCCAACACCGCCCCTTGAATCTTGGATCTCGGTCACTGACTATGTCCTGGGGCACTCCCTAATGCTTTACCACATTCTTCACACACAAGTAGGCTATCTCTTCCGCCAAACAATGGATTAAGGCTGGGATGAAAGTAACATACTTCAAGAATCTATTTACTACTACCAAAATCGTCCCACACTCCCCGTCTTTTGTTAGAAATGAGATGAAATCTATGGAGACACTCTCCCATGGCCTTTGAGGCACTGGCAATGGCTTAAGCAACCCAACGGGCTTATCTCTCTTGACCTTGTCCTATTGGCATACGAGGCACGTCTTGACATACTCCATCATGTCGTCTCGCATGTGTGGTCAGAAGTATCCCTATGTTAGTAGTGCGACGGTTTGGCACCATCCCTAATGGCCTGCCCATAAAGTGTCATGACTCTCTTGCATCAATTCTCTCAGCTCCCCAGACTGGAAAATATACAGTCGGCCCCCTTTGGTGTATAGGAGCCTGTCCTTGGTCCAAAATCTTTGAGTCTTGCCGCTCTCGACTAGAGGCCATAACACTTTGGCTTGGGGATCTGTCTTGAGTCCCTCTCGAACTCAGTCAAGTAGGTTGCTCTTTAGCTGGGAAGCACTATGTTGTCTTTGTTGTGCCAATGCTGCGAGTTTAGCTTTGCGGCTCTAGGCATTTGCAATTTGTGTTGGTTCGTATTGGCTTGTACTCCAGTGCCAAGTCAAACTTTGATAGAAACTCTTGCCAACGAGCTTGCTTTGAGGTCAGTTTCTTCTGAATTCATAAAGTGGGACATTGCTGAATTGTCTATCTTCACAACGAATGTGGATGCAAGCAAGTAATGTTTCCATACTCGAAGGCAATGCACTACAACTAACAACTCCTCTTGGGCTGTGTAGCATCTCTTTGTTTCAGATAACTTCCTACTCTCAAAAGCCACGGGGTAATTATCCTGTATCAAAACACCTCCAAGAGAAAAATCAAAAGCATCAGTTTGCACTTCAAAAGGCTTAGTTAAGTCAGGAAGTGTTAATACTGGATTGGAGGCTACAATAAGCTTCAGTCCTTCGAATGTTTGGTGGCAAGTGTCAGACCATACCCATGGTCTGTCTTTCTTCAGCAAGTTAGTAAGTGGTGCGACCTTCTTTAAGTATCTCGCGATGAAGCGGTGGAAGTAGTTGGCTAGTCCTAGGAAAGATCGCAACTCACTCACACTGGTCGGCGGCTTCCACTCTTGGATGACGTTGACCTTCTCCATGTTCATTTTCAGCTATCTCTTGCCAACAACATGGTCTGGGAACTTAATGTTCTCTTATGCAAATGAACATTTTTCCATCTTTACATATAAATGATTATTTCTTAATGGGCTGAAGACAGTGCAGAGGTACTCTACATACTCCTCTAGGGTAGGATTATAGACAACAATGTCACCAAGGTACACCACCACAAAATTTTCAAGGCAGTCATGAAATATCTCATTTATCAAGGCGTAAAATTTGGTTGGGGCATTTGTCAGCCTAAGTGGCATGACAAAGAACTCAAACACACCATAACTCGTGACGTAGGTGGTCTTTGGCTCATCATTTTCCGCGATGCGTACCTAGTAGTAACTTGACCTCAAGTCCAACTTTAAAAAGTATTTGACCCCTCCAAACTGGTCAAACAAGTTTGCAATCAAATGGATGGGGTAGGTGTTTATCACTGTCACCTTATTTAAAGACATGTAGTCTACACATAGTCTTAGGCTCCCATCATACTTCTTCTGAAAGAGTATGGGCACCCCGTAAGGTGCCTTGGAGGGTTGCACGAAGCCTACTTCTAACAACCCATCTAACTGTTTCCAAAGCTCAGCTAGCTCCGAAGGAGCCATTTGGTAAGAGGTCTTGGAAAGTGGCTTCGCCGCAAGGATGATCTCTATTTGATGGTTAATGACTCGTCGTGGGGGTAAGTTCTTTGGGAGTTCCTTGGGTATCATGTCATTGAAATCATCCAGGAGCTTGCACACCGCATCTGGCACAAGGTCATGGGCCGGCTCCTTGGTCTATACCTTCAATGCTACCAAATAGGTCATCTCCTCCTTCCTCAAACCCTTCTTCAACTGTAGGATTGAGATCAAGTTTTCGATGTCTTTCTTGGAAACATCAGGGATCATGCATTGAGTCTCTCCAAATATGCAAATTGACTCCAGGTTAGATATAGGCACGACCTTGTTGTCTTGTAGGAACTCTATCCCCAAAATTACTTGAAAGTCATCCATTGAAATGACCATTAGGCTAGCTTTCCTTGTCTATGACCCCAGCTCGATGGGAACTGATTTGGATGTACCATGCACTGGGTGGGCTGCTGAGTTGACAGTCTTGATGTGGTTTATGCCTTTCTGTAACTTTAAGCCTAGTCGTCTTGCTTCAGACTTGGTGGCGGAGTTATAGGTCGCTCCCGTGTCAATCATGGCCTGGGTGGCATTCCCATTGATACATGAGAACCCTGGAGCCGGTATTCTTGTCATCTACTTGTCTCTTCAAGGCATACAACAGTCAGAGAGCTTCCATCCTTGGTTCTTCTCCTTCCTCCTCTTCCTTTAAGGTCTTGCCTTGCGTTGGGGCTGCTCATAAGGCGTTGAGGGTTTGCTTTTGTGGGCAATTAGCTACTCAGTGTGGCCCTCCACAAAGAAAACACTTAATGGTCTTGGAGCCCGTCATGGATGAGTTGAGCCCTTTGATGAGGAAGAGTCCTTGCTACTATAAGACTTTCCACCCCCTGTGCCCTTGTTGGCTTTGGTAGGTTTGTTACCCCCATGGGTAGACGTCTTCTTCTTATCAGGGGCATTAGTGCTGGAGTCATTTAGTCGCTTAGTCGCGGCCTGTGCCGAGGATAAGTCTTGCACTCGTTGGCATTGCAACTCCGTCTACTCTTAAGACTTAAGGCCTTCTAGGAAGTAGAACAACTTGTCATTCTCGAACATGTCATGGATGTCAAGCATGAGGGCTGAGAATTGCTTAACATTACTCTTACATTGTGCCAGTGTGTTGCAATCGGCGCAGGTTCCTACGGACAATGTACACATTCTCTAGGAGAAATTGGTTCTTGAGCTCTCTTTTCTAGTCCTCCCATGTGTCAATAGTGCACCTCTCATTTTGAATGTCATCATATCGAGTGCATCATCATAGCTTGGCATCACCCGATAGATACATGGTTGCCATCGAGAACTTGGCCTCTTCCGAGTCAGTCTTGACTGCTCGAAAGTATTGCTCCATGTCAAAGAGAAAGTTCTCTAGGTCCTTGGCATATCGGGCACCCCCATTGCTTCTAGGGTCAAGAATTCGCACCCTCGTCGGGGTCTTAATCCCATAGTGTTTCCCATGCTAAATGCTCTCATAAGCAAGTTGACGCGGGTGCTTAAATCCTCTATTTAAGTCCAAAGGGCTTCTACGGTTCCCCACATATCTTCATCGAGCACCTCGACCACTCCCACAGGTTGATGTTGTCCCTCTTGTAGTATAGCCACCCGCTGACTCAACTGATCTAGCCTCACGAGTGCCTCATCAGTGTGCTCCGCGTGGGCATCTAGCGTAATCGGTCGATCCTAGGTGCTATACCTGACCATGTTGTTTTGTCCTACTCAAGCCAAGCTCTGATACCAATTGTCATGGGCAACCCTAGATCAACGCTTTCATGCAGTACCCGTCTTACACCCCGCAACACAAGTCAACCTACACTAAGAAAACCACATCAAGCAATGATACACTAAGCAAACCACGACACAGATAAGATAAGCCAAACCAATCACACACACAATAGGAAAGGAAAGAGCTATTGCATTGACATTAACAGAAGAGTATTACAACCTAGAGCTAAAAGGGATCACTAGACACAGTGTGTAGCAACACTGAGCCATGTTAACCGTAGGGGCATGGCTCAAAGGCTACACTCTTTGAGAACCTGTCACTCCTCTAAAAGGTGGATGTTAAGCCTTTAGTGGATTGCCATAAGGGAACATCTACCCCACTAGAAAATCATACTGGGCTATTTACAATAATGTCATTGAGGTGTGAAATCCCCAAAATGCCATCAAGCTTACAAAAATGAAAACCCTCCCAAAAGGCTAAGTGTCACTAGCCATAACCATGCAAACAACGCTAGATAAAATGGCTGTGACAGTGTGCCTTTTATTTGTTTTTGTTATTTTGTGTCTTTAGGTAATATAGAGTTCATATTTAGTTAAGATTGAGTGTTGCAACATTATTATTTAGTTTAGAGTTCCTTAGTTGCAAATATTTTATGTTTTGGAGTTTAGTTAAAGTAGAGAGTTTCTATTTTCTTGTTAGAAGTTTATTGTTTCCAAAATCAGAAATTTTTGGCAAGGGGAACTACGGCTGTACATGGGCTCTGAAGGA
>JAOXJP010227037.1:0-25342 GCA_025762735.1 Platanus orientalis | reverse complement strand
CCTCTCCCATTGTCAGAATGGTGTAATTTTAGGCACTGTGTACCCCTGCCTCTCCTAACTTCAAGAAACTCATCACAGAGTTGACCCTCATCAAGGCCGGCAACAGTCAACCTCACAATTTAGGTCAACCTAGACCTAAGAGTGACCATCGGAAGGGCTTTCAGAGGTTCATCCGACCTCTGAATCTTGAAAAATCAATGACCATATCTCGCCCCTGATCTTAGCTTTAAATCTTCAAGTATAAGAAAAGGACTTTGGCAACTCAAACTTAGGTGAAACCACAAATCTTCCCCAAAAGATCAAAAGGCAGTTCTAATCCCGTTTCACTGATATGGAGCCAGCATGTTCGTCGGTCATCCAAATCAAGACCACTTGGCATCAATCTCTCCGGAATTGCAAAAAACTTCAAAAAACTATCGAAGGGACATAAGCTTTCATGGAACTTATCAAAACGGATTCCCTCGTTTACTCCAAAAGGAGTAGCAATTTCATAACAGGACTGGGTGATCAACCGACTCCCGGGAGCTCACCCGAACTCAAAAATTTAGTCTGTCAGTGGCCACATCTTCATAATCCCAATACCTTCAAAGTATCAAATTTTCACTAGATTATGAGACCCCTATG
Source organism: Platanus orientalis (assembly GCA_025762735.1). Lineage (NCBI taxonomy): Eukaryota > Viridiplantae > Streptophyta > Magnoliopsida > Proteales > Platanaceae > Platanus > Platanus orientalis. Next base: position 24,718 of record JAOXJP010227037.1, on the reverse strand, counting down.
TCCTGCACCATCACTTCCCATTCAAACGGGACAAGCCACTTCGTCTGTATTGGTCACACGGACTGCCCCCAAAGATTCTCCCAATCTCATAATGGGGCAAGGTCAGTCTCATTTGTTCAGTCTCTACCTTATCTTTAAAAGATGATTTCACAAGATGGTACAATGGAGGAAGTTTGACAATTCATTTCTCCCAACTTTCAAGTAACTATAGAAACCCGATCTCGACGAATGACTCTGCTTCGTGATTCCCTTAGTGACTACCCAGGAATCTGATGATTAGTCTGTCAGTTTCTGTAGTCCCAATATTCCTCAAGCATCAAAACCTCCAAGCACAGATCAAAGCAGAGACCTACGTAAAATACAGGAGCAGTTCCCGTTAAGAAATCCCCGGGTGACCAAATGGGTATTTTTTACACAGTTTTCAACTCAAATGTCGTAATTCAACGTAGTCAGAGGTTGTGATTCACCCAAATTAAGGGTCATCTTTCATCAAAAAAAATTTAAGATCAATTTTACCTCCTCACCCTTCCGAAATGTTCCGCACGCATTCTTAGGATAGAAAAACCATGATTTTACCCCCTTATGCTTATCATAATTTGGTTCCGACTATCCTGTTGTGACTAGATCATCTGGGACTTCAAAACCAGACACTGAGTTCGCCCAATTCTGAGATCGAGAGCCACAAAAAGGGGTCATGCAGTGAAGGTATGAAAAATCACAAATAATCATTGCATATTAGTAGGCTAAAGCCTTAAGGTATGTAAGCTCATTAGTGAAATTATACTATTCACAGCTTAAGGCTAAATTACATACCATTGGATGAGCATCTAACCCCTCCACCTTATTTTGGATAAACACATCTCCACCCTCCACCTAGCAACCCTTAGGATTAATTCCAACCATCCATGAAGCATAATTAGGGCTATAAATAACCCCAATTTCATGATACCTAGGGTTGGCTACCAAAAACCCTAATTGGAAGAAGGAAAGAGGAAGAAGAATGTGATTTAGCAAAGCCCACATCAACCCTAGGCAAGGTAAGCCTAAACCCTGGTTCAATTCACCCCCCCTTGTCTTACACATCTCAATTAACTGTTGTTATTCTGTCAATTTTATGTTTAGAGCATGTTCTAGTTCAGGTCACACAGTAGAGGCTATACTTGCTTCTATTTTTTACCAATTTTGATGTAGAACTTTGTATGATTTTTGTAGAAGGCTTCTTGAGACCAAATTTTAATATGTTAGACTAGACATATGTAGGGTGTTGTATATTTAATTTCATGAATTTTAGAGTTGTGGAAGGCCTCGAGATGGCCCCCCAAATAGACCCCCAAAAATAAGTCCTTTGAGACCTAATTTTAATGAATATTTGTTGATTTTATTATGAATTTTTTGTACAAGATCTTGAGCTCAATTTTTTATAAGATGTTCCTTTACATAACATTTGCTAGCATACTTAATTTTAGAATTTTTACAAAACCCTAATAGTATTAGCCCCAAAATCAAGAAATCCAGTTGCTAGATTTTCTCCCAATAACTAACGCCTCTTTTTTTATGAATTTAAAAGTAAGTGTTAGGGATAAAAATAGGCTTTGAGATCTAAGACCCACCCCAAGGAACCCTGATTATCCCTAATCCTGTTCCAAGGCATTTTCTGACATCTGAGAGTCATCCCTGTGCATCAACACCTCTATGGGCCCTTATTTTTGTCCCAAAGCCTATTTTTTAAATAAACAGGCATTGGATAGGAATTTAGGTGTTGGGATGTTTTTCAAGCGTTAGGCTTAAATCTTAAAAATCACATTTTTCAAAAATTAGTTAGGTATGAGTCTACCCTAGGGTTAATCCTAAGACCTAGGAGAAACTCCCCCCTCTGGGCCCCACTTGGGTGGCCCAAAAACCCAAGATAGCTGCTGATTTTACTCCCAGCACTTGTTTTTCCCCTGAATTAAAATTCAGGCGTTGAACAAATAGGAATCAGACCAACAAATAGGCATCAGACCAAAAAACAGGCGTTAGGCTTGTAACAGCTGACTAAGTGACCTACTTTGGGAGATTATATCTCCACGTGGCCTATGACCAGGACCCCTAGGGTTGTACAGTGTAACCTGAGAAAACTACCTTTTTCCCAATTTATGAGACCCATAATGCTAGGACCCATCCAAACACCCTAAATAGTGGCACGAAGGTGCTCATCTGATCAAATTTTTCAACGCTTGTTTGTCAGTCTGAATTAAAACATAGGCATATGAGAAAACAAGCGTTGAAACCAAAAATAGGCGTTGGACCGGTGACACAGAAAAATAAATCTTCTTTCTTTTCTCTCTTTCCCTGGGATTATCTCTTAACCCTAAAAGGGCAAGGAGCAAGCTACTTAGAAGGGCCCATCACCCCTCTAAAGACCTAACCCCTGAGGCGTCTCCTGCACCTAGGATAGGACAAATTTAGAGATAGTTTTGGACTGTTCATAAGCCAATGTCTGTTTTCCCCCTGAATTAAAATTCAAGCGTTGGAAAAACAGGCGTTGAGGGCAAAAATAGGCGTTAGGCCTAAGAAAAGTCTAGTCAACCCTCAATTCAAATTAAATTAATTTAAACACTTTAAGTCACATTTAACAAAGTATAGAAGTGGACATAGACTCAAAACTCATGTGAATGGGAGAAGCTGCCCTAAAAAAGGGGGTATTTGGGCTGCTTAACACCTTCCCCAAATGCAACCAAACAACTTACCCTAAATCTCAGGAACTTAAACCAATACTAGGAGTTAAACCCCTAGACCTTTGGGTCTAGACTTCTCCTCTTCACCCGAAGAGGAGAACCGATGTCCAACTCCATGGTTTAACCCCGAGTTGGTGGCGACTCAAAGAAAAAGCCTAACCCTCCTGTAAAAGGGTTAGCGACCTTTCACGCACCAGCATCACGCGTCAAAGAAGTGGACCCGAAGACCACGGGTGGGCGGGGGAATCCCAACCCCACCACAAATGGCCAATGTCCATAGTTGCGTTATTGTTTATTTCAGAATGATGCAATACAATCCATTCATTTCGGGCAATATCATTGCTCCTTGTTGATGATTCATTTCGGAATGCTACCTACACAGGGTACTTTAGGAGACCCTGATGTGGCCTAATCATTTCAAAATGTTGCCAACAATGGGTACTTCTGGCAATATTGTTGCTTCCTATTGATGCAAAAAGAAACTTAATGAGTTGAAAATTCAAAAACAGTTGTTTTTTAGGAAGAAGTAGGAAAATGAGAAGAGATTTTTGAGAAAGGACTTGTTCAAAAAGATTGAACAAATGAACCTAAAAAGAAGGAAACAAGTGACTCAATCAAAACTGAAACTGATTTGGATCAAGAAGACTTGATTACAGAAGGATGATCTTAAGTGTCTTGTAATCCATACTACCCTTAGAATTGGCAGCACTTCTCAGTGGTACCTAGATAGTGGCCACTCAAGGCATATGATTGGGGATAAGTCCCTATTAAGTAACTTTGTTGTGGGAAAGGAAGGGAGTGTTACCTTTGGTAATGGTAACTCCTCTTGAATAATTGGGAAAGGTACCAAAGAGGTTCTTGGAATTCCCAAGTTGGTCACTCTGAATCCTATTGGGATGTCCTTTATAAAGAAGGATTAAATCATAACTTGTTGAGCATAAGTTAAATATGTGACTAAGCCAACAAGTTAGCTTCGCTCGAGACCATTGAGTGATCATGGGGGTGAGTTTGAGAACTCAAGATTCCAAAAGTTATTTGATGAACAAGGGATAAAACATGAGTTCTCGGCCCCTAAGACACTCCAATAGAATGGGATGGCTGAAAGGAAGAACAAAACTTAGCAAGATAAATACTTATAAAGAATTCTAATAATGAGAATCGATTATCTCTATTCAATCGTAGAAAGAAAGGTATCTATGGTATTAATTTATAGTGTTTACACAATGATTCTTACAGAATAAATCATAATAAATTTACATGAAATATATGGTAAATATTGGTGTGCTTTCCAATTATAGCAAATCTTATTGTGTTATAAATCTTGGTGTCACTTAAGTCAGCATTTCTTCTTTGGTTGCCTGAGTCAGTCTTCCTTTTTTAGTCATATGAGTCACCCTTCCTTCTTTGGTTTCTTGAGTCAATTTTCCTTCTTTAGTCATCTGAGTCATCCTTCCTTCTTTGGTTGTATGAGTCAGTAAGCCATCTTTGATATGATCATGATTTTTATACTGAGGAGCAAGATCGAGATTATCCTTATCAAGATCCTCTTTACTCCCCCTCAAGCTAAGGAGAGAGGGATAAACACCCATCTTGGTATGACTATTACAAAATGTATCACGAGGAAGGGGTTTAGTAAGAATATCTGCAAGTTAATCATGAGACCAAACAAATCAAGTGATGAGAGATCCAATGGCCATTTTTTCACGAATAAAGTGGTAATCCAATTCAATATGTTTAGTTCATGCATGAAACATGGTATTGATGGACATATAAAGTGTACTAGCATTGTCAAAGAATAAGGTTGGTGGATGATGTAAATGAATCCCAATATTCCGAAGTAGAAATGTGAGCCATGTGATTTCAGTAGTGGTAGCTACCATTGCTCAGTATTCAGCCTCAACGCTAGAGCGTGCAATTGTAGGTTGCTTTTTAGCCGAGAATGAAATTTATGTAGAACCAAAGAAGACAAAAAATTTTGTAATTGATCACTAGATGATTAGACAACTTGCCTAATCTGCATTAGAGAAGGCATATAGGTCAAAAATATTGTGGTTGTTAATATGAATTCCATGGTCAAGAGTACCATTGACATAGCGTAAAATCCTTTTTATAAGCTACATGTGAATAACAGTAGGAGTATGTGTGTATTTACTAACAAGATTCATTGCATAGGACAAGTTTGACCTTATAATTAAGTTTCAACCAATCTTCTATAGAGCTTTGGATCAGAGAAGGAAGAATATTGTATAATACAATCAAATTTAGTGACAAGTGGAGTTGAGATAGCCTTACAATCTTCCATGGTGGCTCAAGTGAGAATATCACAAGCATTTCTCCCTTGAGATGGATGTAAACCCATAGGTGTAGATTGAACTTCAATGCCTAGAAAGAAATGAATGCTCCCAAGATCTTTCATGGCAAACTCCTTAACAATGCTTGTGATAAAATAATCCAAAAAGGAAGAATTACTGCTAATAAAGAGTAAAATAATCACACCTTGAGAGCTATAAAGAAAGAATAAGGATGGCTCATATGGCCTGCAGAAGAAACCATACTGAAGAAGATATTGGCTAAACCAATCAAACCAAGCTCTTGGGGCTTGTTTGAGACAATATAAAGCATGGCAAAACTTAGAAACATGATGTAGCTTAGTGTGATCAACCAATCAAGGTGGTTTCTCCATAAACAAAGGTTCTTTCAAAAATCCATGGAGAAAGGCATTTTTCATGTCCAGTCATTTAATAGGCCAATGTTTTGTGAGAGCAATAGTAAGAACCATGCGTATACTTGATGGTCTAACCACTAGGCTAAAAGTCTCATTAAAATTTATGTCAGAAACTTGATCAATTATTTTGTAATGAGATGTGCCTTTAGGCATTCTAATGTGCCATCGGATTTCAGTTAAGTTTAATGACAACCCACAACATTCATATCAGGTTGTCGTGGTACTAGCTCCCATGTGGAATTATCATGCATATCCTTAAACCAGCCAAGGTGAATATGAGTATCTTTGATTGTTCTAGACTCTTCTTGAATTGAGGAGGATAAGGTGGATTGAAGAATAATAGCTCGAGATTTTCCTCTAGTCTTCATAGGATGAGTATTAACTCCCAAATATCAACCTGGATTGTGAGGTGTAGTCTATGATACATGTGATACTTCAATGGGTGATGGTGACCTCACTGCAACATCATGTCGTATGGAGGGATGTGGAGATTCAGGAGTAGTAACAAGAGATACAAGTATGACCATGGATGTTGATCCTTGTAAAGTTAAGTTAGCGAAAGCTGGTGAAAACAAAGAAGCAAGTGAGGCATCAGTAACAATGATAGTTTTTGTTGGAGCACTTTCTTACTCATTAGCATCAAGCCAATGAATAAGAGACTGAATTTCGGAGGAAGGTCAAAATAAGGTGTCATCATCAAGAACAAATTCATTTTTCCACTCAGAAAATGTAGTCAAAGTAATATATTTCTTCTTTGAGATGTCATTATTGGCATTGAAAGAATAGTTAAAGAGAGGCATTTAAGTTTCATCAAATATGACATGTCTAAAAATGTAAACTCTCCCTGTCGTAGGAAAGAGACACATGTACCTTTTATGAAGAGTATTATACCCAATAAAGATACACATAAGTGATTTTGGAGAGAATTTGTTCTTTCTATAATCATGCAAATATGGGTAACATCAAAAATCAAATACATGGGGTGAAATGTAATCTAGATATCTTCCAAATAAAAGCTTAAAAGGTGACTCCATATTCAATTTTCTTTATAGCAAACAATTTATGGGGAATATTGTTGTATGGAAGGCTTTGACCCAATAGGCCTTTTCAAGACCACTATGGAAAAGCACAGACAACCCAAATTCAACAATATTTATATGCTTTCTTTCAATCACACTATTTTGCGTTGGTGTCTTAGAACATGAAAGTTGTCTTATAGTGCCATTTTCAACAAGTAATTAGAGAAATTCTCCTTTTCAAACTCACCATAACCATCACACTGGAATATTTTAATTTTGGCATTAAATTGGTTCTCCATCATCTTTTTAAAATTGACAAAGCACTCAAAAAAAATCAGACTTAAATTTCAAAGGAAATATCCAAGTGCAGTGTGAGTAATCATCCTCAAATGAGACATAATATCAAAATCCTTGAACTGAAAAAATAAGTGCGTTACCCCAAAGGTCACAATGATTCCTGTCAAATGGTTTCTCTGAACGAGTAAAGATAGTAACAAATGGAAGTTTACTAATTTTATCAAGTAGACAACTAAAACAAATAGTCTCCTTTTTATTCCAGTGAGTGATAAAAATAAAATTCTTAGTGTTCATAAATAACACTACTTTCGGTTAAGTGTGACCTAGACGTTGATGCCAAACATCCTCTGAAACTTTCTTTTATCGCAATGAATAGAGTGTTTGATTAAGTGGGTCCTTCCTTAAGGTATATAATCCACCATTTCTAGTCCCTTCCCCAGAATTTTCCCCAACTATTGATATTTTATCACAAATCCATTCAAATGTAAATTCAAACAATCAAGAACAATCATTATGTAAATACATGTGGTATAAATTTCATGAGTAGGAAAATACATGGGTTGATAGGCTAATATTTGACATGTCTACATTTAGGCATGTTAGATTCTAGGAGGTCCGTGTCTCACAAACATGAAGATCAACTCCAAAGACCAAGAAGACTCCAAAGAAGCAAGTCGGGATCATGGGAGGACCATTTTGAACTATTCGCAACCCATTTGCATCCTCCTACACTCTAAAAGGTAAAAAGGGTAAACCACGAGGTATAGAGACCCTCTATGTTCTCTAGCACACCTCCCAAATAATTTGGAGATTGCCCAAGAGGCAATCTGAAAAATACTAGGAAGGCAGAGCGCTCCAAATGAGGTTAGAGCGCTCCACATAGGGAGAGCACTCTAACTAGGCTTAGGTATGAAGAAAAATTGCAGACCTGATGCTAGGAAGTGCTCCACAGTGGAGCACTCCAAGCCTTGTAGAGCATTCCAACTAAGCAACAAAGAAAAAATTTTAAACTAATGACCATGATCATTTGCCCATTTGAGTGGTTACCAATCCAAGGGTTGTGGTGATCCATAACCCATTAAAAGAACATTTTTGCTCTCTTCAATCCAAGGTTTTTGAGCTCTACAAGCTCCACACACTTTCTACACTCTCCCCATGCTTTCAAGCATCCAAAGAAGAGGAGTGGTTGGCTCCTTTCCTTCTTGAGGTAGAAGTAAGGCTCCATTACTAGGGGAAAGAGGAGGATGATCAAGGAAGGTTGATTCTCCACTCTAAAGCCTTCAAACTCCATTCCTCAAGTTTGAGGTAAAAGCTATTGCAACATTTCATAGAGTTTGCTTTTGTAGTATATATTCTTGTGGTGGGTTTATACTCTATTACTTATCTTGACCTCCACACTATATTGGAATCATTGGAAAACCTCTTCCAATAGATATAACCCTTGTTTAAGCTTCACTTATATTTGTCTACGTAGAGGCTTACCTTGTTGTGTGATTTCTTATGCATATTGGGCTCCATTAGAGGCACTTACACATAACCCAAGGCCCCTTAGCTTGGTTAGAGACTATTAACCATATTGGCATATTTGACTATCAAGAGCCACTCTTTATCTTGGGATTTTGATTCCCACACATTGGACCAAACTACTATATTCAGTTATTGAGAACCATTTTAGTGTTAATACCATTGTTTACTTGTGTTAACAGTCGGAGACACTGTATGAAAATTATTAAGACCTTGGCTCAGAGACAACCAAGGTCGTGCTTGCTAGAGACACCCAGCACGAGATTAGATAAGGTTAGCTCAATTACCTTGTAATCATTGTAAGAGATTGATTAATAAAATTGAGTAGTTCAAAGTGGACATAGGCCCCGATGTGGCCGAACCACTATATATCATTGTGTTGTGGTGTGTGATTGTGGTTCTGTTTATTGCATTTACATTTTCATAATTGTAAGCATTAGCACTTGAGCACCAAACACAACAATTAAGTTAAATTAAATTGAACGCTAATAATTAACTCATTGAAAAGAAATTGGGATAAAAGAATTAAAATTTTTAATTAAATCCTATTCACCTCCCTCTAGGATTAACACACTTAGAATTCAACATTAGTTAATTAACTAACTGACAGGATATTCTTAATAATACTAGGTATAACCAAAACATTCTTCAATTTCATATTCTTGTGAGAAGTTTCCAGACTAGTACTACCAGTATGAGAGATAGATAATGCATTACCATCACCAATAAGAATTCTATCTGATCTAGTGTATGGAGATATAGAGTGAAGATTACCTACATTATTTGTCATGTGGGATGTAGCACCCATATCAGGGATCCATTCCACTTCATAACGTTAATTGACATGGCAGCCAATGCTTGGGGTATCTCCTCCATCTGATATAAGTGGTTGAAACCATAGTTTTGAAACTGGGTCGAACCATCTGAAACCATATCGGACTAGATAGTCCAACCAGGTGATCCTGAACCGACACCCTAAACGGTTCTGTAGAAGCTCAAAATCGTAATCTCCCAAAAACCGTATAAAACCATCAAAACCGGACAAAACCGATGAAAATCGGGCAGTTTTTTCCAAACCCAGTTCTAATATAACCAATCGGTTTTTTTTAGAAAATTAAGAAGAAAAAATTAGAAATGTATCTTTCTAAATTCCAATTCGACTTTCCATGAATTGTTCTTATTTTTCATATTTTATTACATTTGTTGGTATGTCTACAAATTAAAAACCTGGTCATAAGCCTTCTAATGCATTATGATTTTTTTGTTGGTATTTTATTACATTTTACTTATTTGAAGCGAACCACGGTTAGACCATGAAAACTGACGATCGAACCCGGTTGGGCCTGAATTGTCCACTTTACCGGTTCGATGGCCAGTCCGGTTCTCAAAACTATGGTTGAAATGATGCCAGCATTGGAGTGTTTCATGTCTATGCTTCTTACAGATCTAACATTTTGGAAGATTAGAAGGAAACCTTTGAGTGGAGATGTTATATTTTCCTTATTGAATGACACCTTGAGTACTATTAGATTTCTAAAATTTCTTTTGACTAGATTGGGTGAATCCACTCCCTCTTGAATCAAAGGACTGACCTTTATGGTCATTCCAATTTCCATTTCCCTTGTTAGATTTGTTTTGTCTTTGGCCTACATAGGCTTGAGACTCAAATATATCACTTTTTGCGGCATTATTCATGGTTATACGTTGTTCTAGTCCAAGAAGTGAAGCTGAAAACTATGAAAACATTGACAAGGGTTGTCGTGCCATAAGAGCATCAGTAAAGCTATCAAATTTGGGGCCTAAACTATTGACTGTCCAAAAGACCTTAACTCTGTCAAAGACATATTTTTGTATGGCTAAGAGCTCATCATAAATTTTCTTAACTGATTTTAAGTAATCTATAACACTTTGGTTACCTTTTAGTATTGTTTCGAGTTGACAGATTAATCCGAGTTCTGAGATGCTCCGGTAAAAGTCTCATCAAGACACCGCCAAATCTTTTAAGAAGTTTCAAGGACAATTAATAAACCATGAACTTCTTCATTCAGAGTTCCTAAGAAGAAACTCTTCTATGACATATCATCCTTCGTCCAATTTGTATAGGTTGGGTATGTCTCCTCCTTGCCATCCACAATCTTGACTGGTTGTGGTTCCTTTCCTTCATAATATATATGGTCAAGTCGGTGTTTTCAATAAGAGGAAGGACCAACTCTTTCCCAGCAATACCTCAAGTCTTAAGAGTTTTGGACAGTCATTATAGTAGCAGCATTTTGGCATTGGTTATAATACTTAGCATGCACAAGAATTGCATGCACATAACTTCAATCTTCAAGAGAACAACAACCCACAGATCTATCTAATATTAAAATGCAATTGGATAGATTTTATCAACTTTTACACACAATTTTCAATCCTATACCATAGATACTACAGGATACCTTGACTTGAGACTTCAACAATTACAATGTCCAAATAGTGAATCTGCGAATCAACCAAGAAGAAATCAAAACTAATGTGATGGATTCCTAAAGAAGACATCGCTTGTTTGTTGTGATTATTGGATGAAAAAATTTAAAATATAGAATCTTTTTTTTCTTTTCTATTTTTGGTAATAAGATAATTATGTTAAAATTAAATTTACTAGTTTATACATAAGGTTGCTTCTTATCTATAGCACTTTGTATGTCCCTAGGGATTCTACCAAGTGCTATATTTATGACATTATTCTTAAAACTACTCCTAGCCACTAGATTTGCCACTTTATTCCAACTTCTATTTTCATGTTATAGAAAAATAGAATCAAAACATGTAAAAAGCTTTTTGTATTCTTTGTTGTAATTCCTAATTCCAGTTGAGCATTCCTTCAAATTTTTCTATATAGCTTCAATTACGATCTTTGAGTCACCTTCCACAATCAACTTCTTGACTCCCATGGATTTTGTTGTTTGTAGTCCTAGCATGGCTGCCTCGCTCTCTGCAACAAGAGGTGAGCATATATTTTTTTATTTGGCTCAAATAGTGAGACAATTTCCTTTGGAGTTACATACAACGATCTCCATGCTTGCCTTCTACTTGCTTGTAGATAAGGCTCTATCAAAGTTCATCTTCAAAAAATCATCCTTTTGAGGTACCCACCTAGCATCTTCATTCTTTTCCATCTCCTAGGTCAACGTCACATCCTCCAGATCCTTTATAATTTTGGATGCACTTAACAATAATGAGTTTATATCCCACGGTTTTTCATTAAAAATTATATTATTCTTGTACTTCCATATAATCCAACAATAGATAAAGATACATTCACATAACCATTTTCTTTTTCTATTTGTTATTCCATCAGTGATCAACCAGCTTTTAATCTAGTCCTTAAAATTATTCTCATTATAATATATGGTTCTAATTGATAGTGTGGATGCAAACCATACTTGTACTACCCTAGGACATGTTACCAGATTATGTAGTATTGATTCATTATGTTCCTTACATAAAGAGCATATTGGATCTATATAAAGATTTCTTTTTATTAGATTATCTCTTATAGGTAGAGCATTATTACATGCCTTCCATATGAATTACTTAATTTTTTTAGATATATTCAATTGCCATAATTTTCCCCAAGGGAAATTTTTGTTTTCAAGATTGGTTTGAGTTCTACTATTTACTTGTATATTATTCCTATTAATACTTTCATTTCTTGTCAAGGCATTATCCTCCTTATTGTGTTCCTCATTCCTTCCAACATAATGGGCTTCTTTTTCTCTTCTGTAACCTCCACATAGTATTCAGATTTAACAGTGCATTGTCCTATCTTATAATAATGCCAAACAATTTTGTCCTACTAATTTCTATAACTTAAATAATTTTGTTATTTCTCTTAGTTCCTCTTCTGTTATTATTTCTTTTAGTAAATCTTCATTTTATACCATGTCTTTGTAGTTTATTACATCACTTACTTTTTCCACATAACAATTTATTGGTTTATTGCTTCTAATTTTCATCCCCTCCAATGTTGGTATCCATTTGTCTTCCTATAATTTAATTTTTTTTCCTTATTACTGACCTCCCATCTTATTCTTTTTTTAATAAATCTCTCCTCTTAATTATGCTTTTCCATAGTCAAGAACTATTGTTATAACATTTTATCTCTATAAAATATTTAGAAGGGAAAATATAATTTTTTTAAAATTTTACTTATAAGTTGTTTAGGTTCATTAAAATTCTCTAAGTTTGTTTGGCTAATAGTGTTTTATTATAACTATAAAGGTCCCTAAATCTAAGTCCTCTGTCATTTTTATTTTTTCTTAAAGTTTCTCATTTGACTAGTTTATTCTTTTCATTTTCTTTCTCGCCCCTCCAAAATCCTCTTTGTTTCTTATCAATATTTTTACGTAAATTCTTTGGCATTAGGAAGCAAGACATAGCATAAGAGGGAAGGGCCATTATTATAGCTTTTAATAAGATTTATTTTTCTGCTTGATTTAATAATTTTTCCTTCCATCCATGTATCCTTTTATATACTCTATGTATGAAAATAATTTTATCTTATTATTTCTTATGCTTGATGGTAATCCTAGATATTTATTTGGATTACTTACTTGTTTTATACCTAATTCCTTCATAATGATTTTCTTGATTAGGTTTAAAGTATTCTACTAAAGATAATTTCAAAATTTTTGTAGTTTATTGTTTGTCATTATTCTTTACTAAATATTTCTAAGGATTTTGTATATTTTTTGCACATTTAACTTTGGTTTTAGTGAAAATGTAACAGTCATCTACAAATAAAAGATGTGTGATGATTGGGTCATTTATTTTAATTCTTATTCCTTCTATGTCTTTTTCATTTTTCTCTCTTCTTTAGACTGGAAGATAGTCCTTCCATTCATATGAGGAAAATGTAAGGTGAGATAAGGTCACATTGCCTAAGGCCTCTTGTAGGTTTAAATTGCTCCCCAGGGGAGCCATTAACTAATATTCTATAACTAACAGACATGACACAGTTCATTATCCATCATATCCATTTTTTACTAAGACCAATCATTCCTAGTAGTTTTTCTAGAAATTTTCATTCTACCTTATCATAGGTCTTACTCATATCTAGTTTTAATGTCATGTTGTATTATTGATTTTTATTCATTTTCATATATCTTAGTATTTCGTGTGCAATTATAATGTTGTCCGTTATATTTTTGTTCTTAATAAAGGCTCCTTGATTCGGTAATATAATTTCATTCATTACATTTTTTATTCTATTTGCTAGAGTTTTTTATAGTATTTTGTAGAGTACATTATAGAAGCATATTGGCCTGAATTAGGTTACATTTTCAAGGTTCTTTATTTTAGGGATTAGAGTAATAAAATTCTTATTTATATCTTTTAAGGGCTTATTATTATTTAAAATTTCTAGAATTGCATCTATTATATCTTCCCCTACAACATCCCAATATTCTAGATAAAAATCAACCTGGAATCCATTAGGTCCAAGTGCTTTCAATTTTCCCATATCAAAAACCGTTCTTCTAATTTCTTCTCTAATAAAGGGTTTGTCTAAGTATTCTTTAGCAGCTTTAGATAGTTTTACTTCATTGTATTTTAAATATTTTCTATCGGAGAATGATTGTCTGTGTTGACACAGGCCTATGTAGGCATACCTTTGATTGACACAAGATAAGTTTTTGAATTTGGTCTCTTTTTTTACACCTGAACACTTTTTTGAACCCCAAACACAACATGTGTCAGCTTATAATTCATCATAAACACTACAAACACTTCGTCATCACAGAACGGTTTCTTCCTTTTCTATATCCTGATTATCTGGGTTATTTAATTTGAAAAGTGTTTCAAAATAGTGATTTATTTCTGTTGTTATATCTTTATGTTCTTTTATATCATTTTCCATCAAGGCCTTGTAAAGCATAAATTTTATATGATTTTATTCTTTTAATTGTAAACATATGAAGAAATCTTGTATTTCTGTCTCCCCATTTTAGCCAATTTATTCTTGATTTTTACACCTAATATATTTCATCATTTTCTCCTAATTCCTCAATTTTCTTTTTCAAGATTTTTTATTTCTAAGAATTCCTCATTTGTATTATTCTTTGTATATAATTGTTTTAGTTTCTCATTATTATATATAGTATTTGATTATATATGTTTGCAAACACCTCTTTATTCCATTTTTTTAGTCTGTGTGGTAGTCTTCTTAGGTCTATTTGTACTTTGTCTAGCTTTGTACCTTGATGGTTTCTTCCCCAATCTTTTTCTATTTGTTCCTTACATCTTTTATCTTGGATCCACATCCATTCAAATCTAAATGGTCGTGGTAAAAATTACTTTTGTGGGAATAGATCTAATATTATTAGAGCATGATCAGATCCTATAGGTATTAGGTTTTCTATTACTACATCAAGGAAACTTAGTTTCCATTCTAGATTTGCTACATCTTTATCTAGTCTCTCTTTTATAATTTCAGAGTTTTTCCTAATTCACGTACATGGTGGACCAATAAATCCTAAGTCTAGTAGTCCTCCCTATTCAAGCGTCTCTTTAACATCATTTAATTCCCAGGTTGGGATTCTTTGTCCTCTTAGTTTTTCCTCCCTATTCCATTTACAATACCAATCAGCTATACATAATAATGGTCAATTAATTCTTCTAATTTTATCAAAAATTAAAAACCTAAGATAAATTATTCCATAATTTTTATCTTGTTCGTCATTTATGAATATGCATGTCCATTTATTTTGGTTTACTCCTAAGTATATGTATGCAATAACATATCATTTGTTGTCTCTTTTATGCTACATTTTATATTTTTTTCTCCATAATAATGTTAGGCCCCCTAATAATCCCATTACATCTATACTATGGGAATTCCATTCATTACTATTTTTTGTTTTTTTCCTAAAATCAGAACTCAGACATTTGGTTTCTGATAAGTATACTGTTGGCACCATCCTAAAAATCATCTATAGAGGGATGACACGCAGGTTTTAATGGATCTAAACATAGATCCATAAGCAAGGACACATGACAGAACTAGCAATAAGAAACGTATCACGATAACCAGCATATAGCAAAGGCGAGTCACTATCTACATGAAGTAGGCCAGGCAAGGCCACTACGCACTCCACTACGGGCAACTGCCACACATAAGAAAGTGGTTACAACAACAAAAGGAGTGGAGGCTGGAAGGAGTTGTTCAGTAATGTGAAGGAGTTATAGCCACTGTAACTATTTTGCTTGCTATAAAAAGGCAGGAAGAAGAAAAAGGAAGGATCCAACATCAACATCAAATTTTCATTTGTATCTTAGGAGTAGGAATAATTTTATCTCAGGAGTAGGAGTAGCTTAACTTAGTCTGTAATTCGATTCAAGAAGGGGTCAACCAGGTTTATTTCTAGTTTTTGTAATCATCTTGTTTGATATCAAGTGGGGTAACCCCTTCTAGGGGGTTTGTGATCCCTTGGATCAAGTCATTTAGTTGCATTAACAAAGTTTTGTATCTTTTCGGTTCTTCCCCTTTGAAGTTTTAGGAAAGTCCTCTTTGTTGAGGCATATACGGAACCTGGCCTTATACCCTAGGGTACCCATACCCAGGACAACATGAGGAAAGATAATTTTTTCCCACCAACATAGAGATTGACGAGCATAGTGGGAGCCACACTATGAGGGGAAGGAAATACCAACAACTCGGAGAAAAGGAACAATCCTTTTCAAGGAAGATTATGATGCAAAAAGTCTCTGAATTCCAACAATGGATAGCACGCACTCAATAGGCTGGCAAAGGTGATTGCTATAATCCTTCCGATGATGATCAAGAAAGGCTCATGCAAAAGGGGTCTGAAGCATAACGCGAAGGGATGGTTTGAAGTAAGGAAATTCGGTAATCTCATGCCAGAATCGCCTACCGATCTTGGGGGGCAAGGTCGAGTGCGAATTCGTCTCGATGACCAACAACTCGACACCCTATTGGATATCCCACATGAGGAGGCTCCTCGAGAGATAGTTGGCAATGAATATCATGTTTTAAAGAGCCAGAGTCGACTCGATTGAGTATTAGAGGTACTTCATGAAGAAAGGTACAATAAACCTTAACTTTCTGAAGAACACTCGAAAAAATCCTCAATAATTAAAGAAAATTCCAAAAACACAAGATGCTCCTGAAAAGGAATTCAAGTGTTAAAATGTGTAAGTCGTATACCTCAAGGGAACCCCTTGAGACAAGATGACCACATAACCATATGAGGATGTGGAGTTAAGATACCAACATCCTTCGTACGAGCAATCCATACCGTCTTAAAGGCGCATGAGAAAAGAAGTCAAGCCTGCCAACCAACGGGGTGATAGCTGAATTACATAGTCAAGGCATAGATGAGGATCAAAAAATGAGACAAAGAGGCAACATCATGGAGTCTGTGCCAAGCAAACTTTGCGGCAAGCAGATAAAGGGCCCTAAATCGAATCAGCAAACAAGGAGAGCCAATCCTTTGGGGGACCCAATGTCATTGAAGTTGACACAGAGCCTCATTACTCCAAAGGACCACCAATCAAGTTGATCAACTAATCAACTCCCAATCAAGAGAACAAAGCCCCTAATAAGGCAACTAAGGCTAAGTCGATGGCACTAACAAAGGTGTCTGACGATGGAGGAGGCAAATTGGCATGTTAAATGGAATGCCAAACAAAAAATTCAAACCCAACCACATTCTGATACAAGTAGACATTAACATGGTCACGATCAGCAAAGTGACTAATAAGAGATGTCAAGCACCAATCGAGCACAAAAGCAAACTAATGTCCCAAAGAGGACAAGTTACTATGATCTCAAAGCCAACAAAAATTGGCATAGATACAATTGACTTAATATGGAGTGATTGAGCAGGTTGGTCTTAGGATGACAGAGATAGCCACTACAACTCAGGAGATTTGAGTGTCGAGTATCAAGGTAAACAAATACTCGACCAAGATGTTGGGATCCAAAAAATAAAGTTGAGTGCCTTAAGATTATATAATTCATTGATGCTCAATGACTTTAGTCAATAGAGCCGAAAGGAATCAAGGCCTAAACAATCAACAGAGAATAAGTTCATCCCTTGGAAGCAATGTCGACCCAAGAGAAGGATTTTGAAGCGAAAAAAGTCAAGAGGCCAAAGGAGAAAATATAAGTCTATATCCTTTGCCTAAAAACATGGTCCCTATTTTGCGGGAATCTAAGATGTGCCTGGCCAATGTGAGTCAATCAGGGCTTTAGTTTAAAGTCACCACCAACTTGGGTTTTTACAAACGAGGTTAGACATCTACCGCCTTTCTTAGGGAAAGGAAGTGTGCAAGCTTCATGGCCTGAGCTAGACCCTTAGGTCTAGGGATTGACTCTTAGACTAGTTTGAGCTTTTCAGAAATTAGGGTAAACTATTTAGTTACAATTGGGGAAGGTGTTAGGCGCCCCAATTACACCTTTTTAGGGTGGTTCCTTTAACCTAGTGATATTTAAGTGCCAATAATCAATAACAAACGAGTGTGATTTTTGGTTATTTTCTATTCATACGCCTAAATTTTAATCAGTACTCTTGAAATTTATGTCATACGCTTGAATTTTATTCTGGGCTAAAATTCAGGCATATGACTTAAAAATGCCCTATAGTGGGCCCATGTCAATAACAGAGGTCATTCTAGGATTTTAGGGGCATGTATTGTGCTTGGTAACATTTTAGAAGTGTGGGGGACCCATCCTCCGTTTTCCAGAGAGGGGTAAAGTAGGAATTCCCCAACATATACGCTTGAATTTAGGCTGTACACTTGAAATTATAGGCATAAGCCTGAATTTTTTAAGAACGAAAAATTCAAGCATATAAGCTCAAATGGGTCTCATCAGGAATCTTAGAGAGACATGGCTTGACAAGTCTTCTACTTAGGTTTTTTAGGACCCCAGGGCTTTGTGGCCCTCTATGTAATACTCTACATTACACTTAAAGGGAAAAAATGTAATGTAACACATGTAAGGGTAAATTTGTTATTTCACATGTTTAGACAGACCTTAAAGTGGTTTAGGAACCTTTTGGACCAAGTTTGAAGTGTAGAACCCAAGTCCAACCTTAAACTTGTTAAATCCTAAAGTTGTCCCAATAGCGTATTTAAGGTAACTTTATAGGAAAACCTGTACCAACCCCAATAGAATTTGAGGACAAGACATACATATTTAGAAATATCTGGGAGTCTACTTTCTAACAAAATAAACGGTGTGGGAAGGAGCCTCCTAGAGGAAGTTATGATCATTTTTCCATAAGATGTTTATGCTTACAGGCCCACAGATTTTAGGTAACTTATCTGGCCCTCTAACACAAATCCTGAATGAATTAGAGTTCAAGCCATATATCCCTGGCAAACTCTTGAAGTATAATTTCCAACACAATAAACAGTTCACAAAAAAGAGCTTTCTAGATCAAGTTATAGGCATTTTAGTGTGCAAGGGTCAAACCTAGAAAAATCTGGCAGATGGATCCGGACTTACCGGATCAATCCGACACTTACTGAATTGATCCGGCCTCTCAGAGTTTTTACAAAAAAAATGTCCAGCAACATGCTAGATCGATTGGGCTTCACCCCAGATCGATCGGACACCTGGTAGATCGATCCAGTACACTATGGATCGATCCGAACTGGTAAGATATCATTGGAGGAATTATGACACCTGGTGAAATTTCTTTAGAAGAATTCTGACATTAGTTACAAATGACAGAATTTCATTGGAAGAATTCTGACGTCAGTTATAGATGAAAGAATTTTATTAGAAGAATTCTTACATCAATTATAGGTGACAAAATTTCATTGGAAGAATTCTGACATCAGTTATAGATGGAAAAATATGATTGGTGGAAATTTGAAATAAACAGCTACCTAGATAGGTGGCAAGAGGAGCATCCAAAAGATAGTTTCTACAATTGATTGATGTTGTAGATCATAGGACATGTGGCAGCAATTGATAAGTGAATGTCCATTTTGTCTATAAATAGCAACAGAATGTAAAAGAAAAAAATAACAACTCCAACAACATAACGTAGCCTATGTTTCTCCCTCATGGGTATCTTAGTTTAACTTAGTTTCCTATTACAGAAAAAATTACTAGAGTTGATTCAATTCATCTGTTAATTTCAACCCATACCCATAGAGTTGATTTAATTCCTCTACAAGTATGACATCACCCTTCCATCATTTAGAGTTGATTCAATTCTTCCACAGGCATACCACCACACCTCCACCCTTTAGAGTTTGATTCAATTCCTCCATAGGTTCTACCATCACCATCTTCCATCCATTATCATCCATCTTCTACCACCATTTTACAGACTACGGCAACATCTCCACCATCCTTCTATCCCTTGAAGTCTGATTTAATTCCTCTATGGATTGCACTACACTTCTACCATTTGGAGTTGATTTAATTTCTTTACAAGTTTCACCATCAACATCTTCCACCACCATTCTACAAGTTGCAGTAGAGTTCCACCATCCTATGGTTATAGCAACATGCAATCCTAGGTTTCTACAGCAGCACTGTCATTGTCCCAGGTCATTGTTATGCGTAATTATGACATTATTATCATCATTTTTTCATATGTTGGTGTCTTAAACATGCTATAAGTGTTTTACTTCACAAATAAAATATTAGTTCAACAAGTTTTATTTTTCTAACATTGTCATGGTATTTGCTTTAAGAATGTCCTCGATTTAAAAGCAAAACAACTCATAGAGAGAATAATCCCCCTCATAATCTTCTGATCTCTATTGATTTGGTAGTTGATTAGACGATTGAAAACAACAGTCAGTCTCACGGCCTGAATTGGCGCCTGAGGTCAAAGGTGAGAAGGAAATTTGTGCCCACCTAGTACTGGCATGCCCACACACTAAATTTTTTTTTACCAAACAATGATAAAGGCAATTCTACAAGATTGAAGAAAAAAAAAAAAGAGATTGACAATACTAAAATCACCAATTGGCTATGAGTTCTTCGATCATCTGCTTGTGAAAACTTTCTTGAATTTTGTTTTCAATTTCTATTGAGTCAGATTATATGTGAATTGCTATTACAAATTAGTTGAATCATCTTCAACAAATTGTTATATGCAAGTGCATTATATTTTTAGCTTATATGTTTGGGTATTATATGATAACTATCATTTAGTGTATTGACCTAATATTGTGCAAATAATATTTCATAAAATTGGCACACTATATAAATACAACATTCTTTTCATACTCATTGGGATCTTATGGACTACAACATTGGATTGGTAACAAATTCCTTTGAATATGGGCGTTTCGCTAGGGCTACACAGAGCTGGCAAGCCCATGATGAATCGGCTCAAAAAGACCCAGCACAAACTTAGGCCCAATGATTGTCGGACCCAATTTTTAGCCCAGGCTTAAGCTTGGACATGCTCATGCTAACCTTGGTAAGACCCCCAAGGCTTTTTACAGACATATAGGGTTATAAAATGGGAAAAAAGAAATCTGTTCCCAAATTCGCCCTATGCTGACATGCAATGTGCTTTTTGAATTTGGTGTCACTTTTTGGGTACTGAACACCTTGTTTTACGCTTTTAACCTTATACACTCTCCTACATGTCAGCTTGTGGTGTGGTCATATGGGGAACAGAGAAATTTTGAAAATTTTTGCTTCCTAGTTAAATTTATCAGTTTAATGTAAAATAAAATAAAATATATATAAAAAACTAATGGCCCCAGGCCCATAGATTTAGCTTGTGGTGTGGTCATATGGCATGGTTTTTAAGGCTAGAGCCAGTAATATACAATGATAAACCCTGTCCTAGGCCTACAAGGCCCATCCCGGACCTAGCCCATGCAGCAAGGAAATTAACCATACATAGACTGGGCTCATTAGTGAAACATAAAACATTCTAAGAAAAACAATCTACTATACACGAACTCACACTGCAAGAGGTATGAGTAAACAATCAACTATACATGGCCAAAGGGGATTCGACCCCAAGACATCTATCCTACTGTCCATGCTAGGGGGCATTGGCAATTACTGCCACATAAATCCTTGTTATTTTTTTATTCTTTTTCTATAAGCAATCCTTGTTATCTTATGTGCAATAACATCTCGAAAATCCCAGTTAATGGTATCAGACAAAAATTATCCAAACTTATCTCACCAAGCCTAGGTGTCTTTCTTGACAAAAAAAAAAAAAAAAAGTAACTGTTCATTATCCATGAAAACATTATTTCTTGGGCCAGACAGGCTGGACCTCAAGCTTCTGGCTGGGGCCTAATTCCAGCCTTAAAATTTTTAGATTAGAGAAATCCAAAAAATGACAAATAAAAAATTTACAAAATTAAAATTAAATCACTTAAAACAACTTTGTTTACAAAAATAAAACTAAAGATAAACCTCACAATTTAAATTACAAAATAAAATTTTAAATACATCTATTACAAACAATTTTCTTCTTTTTTTTGAAAAGATATCTGATAAGTACTACAAACAATTATAACTCCATTATAAAAAATAAAATAAAATAATACAAACAGTAATATAAGGCTCCAACTCTATAAAACAATTAAACACAACTCCATTGCATAAAAATAATAATAAATAGTTACAAATGAAATATATGTACAAACAAGCACAAAAAACCTTAACTTTATAAATTTAATTATAAACAGTTACACATAGATTTTAAAAAATAATAATAACTACAACTCTATTTGAACGGTCAGAACTGATGGGTATTTTTTTTAAAAAATGTTTCTTCGACATTTCCAAAATACTCCCATGAACGGTCAAATCTGAGGGGCATTTTGATAACTTCAATCAAATTCATTAAAATGACACTTAAATTTGAGCTTAGGGGCATGGAATGTTGGCAGGCCAAGGTGAAAAATATTAAAACCCTACTAATCTGAAAATTTGAATTACCGAAGTGTGAACCAAAAAATAATTTAAAAAGAAAAAGAAAAGCAATGAATTCTAAAATTACATACATGATGAGTCGTTTGAGCACCGGGGCAAGCCTATTCTTCAGGCTAAAGGCCAAGCCAGAGATGGCCTGAGCTTCCCCCCCTGATGGGACCACTCGGGGGCAGAATCAATTCACTTTTTAGAGGTTTTTGATTCTCCCTCCTGAGTGGTCACATCAGGAGTGTGGTGCACTTGATATGGCCGAGCTTCTGAGCTCAGTGCAGGCCCACAAAATACTTCCATCAGCCTCAATGGTCTCTAGCCAGAAAAATACTTAGGCCCGGCCTTAGGATCGCTACGAAAAAAACCAGGATAATACATTCCAAATCCCAACCCGACCAAATCAAATATAACGTATTTTCAAGATTCATGTTTAATGGTTTAAATAGTTTATACACCACCCTCGGACTTAGCCCGACCAAATCATCTAGATTTTTTTTTTTTTCCCATATTATTTCTTTTATCAAAAAAATACCCGTTCGTATTATTTCTTAGTTGCCATAAAATGAACGAAATAGATGTTTATCCAGGATTTTGGATGAAATTTCAAATCCCCACCCATTTCATTCAATATGAAGTCACCTGGTGACTGGACACTAAATCCTGGACAGGAAATCCATCTCAGGCTTCTTAATGTTATATTTATATGTGTTCATTTTCAACCATCACATTACTCTGAACCATTCTCTTTATTTTAACTCCATTGTTTTTTTTAACTAGAATTGAATTTTCTACTTTTAACCCAACTTATTTTAAAATGTTAAGTTTCAAGAATAACCGTGCATCAAAACAATTACCGAACCATGGCTGTAAATTTTAGTTTGGCGCCGAAATGAATTTTAGCCTAACGTGTGTCGCTCAGGCTAAGTTCTTAGTAGCATGCTTTACCAAAAATAAAACAATAATTAATTTTTAATTGTTTATCCCTACGAAGAAAAATCCTCATCTTGATAAACTCATTTGGGAGTTTTGAGTTGATCCAAAACAAACTCAAAAAAAATTTCAGCTTATCAATTCCCAGAATAATTCGAACTACAAGCTCATTTGATAACCTCCACAAAACCCTAATGTTCCTAAACTGGGTTTTTATATTTCGAAAACGATTTTTCATAGTGTTCGTAATTCTCTGATACGCACTTCTGGACGCAGATAAACAACAAACCGTATGACGAGGAAATAAAAAATTAAAGCAGGGAATGTAATCCAACCATGTGTCCAATAAGATCATCGAACGAGTGGATCTATTCAATCCCCCCCTTCTTCATCTTATGAACGAGTTAATTGGAAAAAGTAAAGAATCATTCCTCTAGCAAACGTAGAAATTGCCTCAAAACATTCGATATTTCGGTTTTGGGACAGAGTGCGTTTGCCTGAATCATACATCTTCATTAACCATGTTATTTTCAATAAGAAAAAAAAAAATCTACCGAAACTTACTCCACCTAAAAAAAGAGACAAGATTAACGGAAACGAACAGGAAATTTCGCCGAGTAATGATTTTCCCCGACAGAAAAGAAAAATTTACCAGTTATATAAGGGCCTGAAAAATCAGTAGGTCAGAATCAGGCGAGTGAAACTGGAGACTCGATGTCGCAAGGTTTCCTGAGATATAATTGTCTGAATTGTAAAGAAAGTTCTTGATCCAGACAAGAAGCTGCCTTGCTTTCCTTTTTTTTTTTTTTTTTCCTATAAAACTCGTTCCCTTTCAGAAACTATGAAAACTTTAGAAAAAAAATTTGAAAGCAACCTGAAGAAATTTCGAATCCAAAAACTCAAAAAGATTGAAGGATTGCCCAAGCTCTTTGTGGCGTCCACAAAGAACGAAAGAAGATAGACACCGTCTCCGCTTGTCACTACCAGTAGGTGGCCATAAGTTAGGGTTTGAGAAGCGTCGGACTACCAGCAGCTTTTATAGAGAAAACCTTAATTAGGGTTTGTTTGTACAAAGTCCAATTCCCACGGACCTTATTTTCGGTCTATATGAACCATGTTAGCGAACTTTAGCTTATGTTTGGCTACTGGAGAAGCAGGGTAAAACGGGGCTTTCAGGAAACTATTTTTGTGGAAATGGCCTCGAGCTAAAAGGAAGCTATGGCAACAAAACAAATACAAGCCAGCATCGATTTGAGGACACCATGTTACGGCTATCTCCCCCATAATAACCTTGCACCCAAACATGTTCCTAGCTTCTCTATAGACATACACTGGGTTCATGTGATGACTAGAACTGTCAATGGCCCCATCCGTAATTATGCCAAGGCAGTTTAAGTATCTGTCAGTCCCAACACTGAGCCAATGCAAGCCTAGCCCAAAATTAGCATTACAAAAGGGACTTTGTATTGCCACTACTATTTCTTCTAAATCCACCTCAGTTTTTTCTAAGTCCCCCTCCTACATTTTCCATAATGCCCTTAGCCAAAGCTTCCCCCCCCCACACCTCATTCACCAC
>JAOXJP010227036.1:0-11376 GCA_025762735.1 Platanus orientalis | reverse complement strand
TTTATAGACAAAAATAATAAAATAAAATAAAAATGTTTATATATATATATATATATATATATATATATATATATATATATATTTGTGGTAGGACTTGTTGAAGAAAAATCTGTTCTCACTAATTAGAAAAATGAAATAAATTGTAAATATCTTTTTATTTCCAAATAAGTCTTACTTTAGTCCTCTTCCATCAATTAATAAAGCATTACATTTTCTCCTCCTAGTCATTGTTTCTAAGTGTACAGGAAGGAAGAATCTTAATCAACTTGGAGAATTGAGAAGATGCCAGCTTGAAAAGTCTACGGGTGTCACACTATAGACCAGCGCTCAAAACCCGTCTTCATACACTAATAAATTAACCATTGACATTTACCTATATATAAAAAAACTTGGAGAATTGATCAACCCAGACTCTAAGATCAACCCTGCTTTATGGAGCGGAATGCAGGTTTTTTTAGTCTAAATGAGGATTTGTGGGATGAGCGGCAGTATAGCACCTATAGGTGACAAGACGAGGGAGAAGTTTATTAAGATGGCTCAATGAAGACCTATGACTACAAATGAAGATTGATGTGGCACACGTTGAAGACCCCAAAGGCCTAAGGAAAGAACAAAAAGTAAAAGGATTTGTTTTTTATTTTTTATTTATTTTGTGGTTAAAGAAAAAGCAAGATGGATGAAATAGTGAAATATTATCAAATGATTTTGACAGAAAACACAGAATTAGATAAGAGTGGAATGGTGGAACTTCAATATATACGCTCAAGATTTGGTATGACCCATATGAATGACCAAGGTTTGCCCTGCATCAGGGGTGGACACATCAGCGCCGAAAAGTGAAAAGTATCCCTCCAAAAGTGTAAATAAACTTTTCAGTGCTAATGTGTCCATCCTTGATGCTGGGCAATATCCTCTGCAACGTGAAGATTTGTGCCGGGCTTGGAGCCACCAGTCATGGAGCTGCAGGTGCAGGACCTGCACCTAGAGCCTCATGAATGGTGGCACCTAGCCCGGCGTAAATCTTCACATCGCAGAGGACATCAACACCCTAGATGCTGGACGACCTTTGTCATTCATAAAGGGGTTGCACCAAATTTGAGGCGCAATATCTAGCGGCAGGGATTTGGTACAACTGTCTCTGTGCGACCTAAGTCAGTATGGCATCAGGGGTGAACACATCAGGGCCAAAAAAGTGATTTTTATTTTTTGGGGATGCTTATTTGCTGACATGTTGGCTCCTTATGCCATCTGACCTAAGGCCAATTGAAAGAAAAGACTGTTTTTTTTTTTCTACTTTGTTGCCAAAAATATCCCTAAAGCTAATTTTGATAAACATGAGAAATTAAAAAATCGCATTCTCATTAAAATAATAATAATAATTTAAGCTTGATAAAGTCATCTTTTCCAAATTTAAACACCTTCTTCTCCCTCTTTAACTAGAATTCGTTTTAACCCCCACCCACCCCTCTCTCTCTTCCTCTCTCTAAAGTGGCTTCATTTTTTTTATTATACTGCTATCAGAAGTTTATTTGTTGGATAGAACCATGAAGTTGTTGTTGCCCTTCTGATAGTTAATACAATTCATTATTCGTAAAAAAGAAAAAAATACTATTCATTTCTATTACATAATATTTCATTGTCGATGCAATAGTGTTTGCTGAGGCAGGTGAGTATTTGATATCTGTCCTACGCAAGGGTTGTGTACAGGTTTCATTTCAAGAATAAACTTTTTAACATAATATAACATTAAATATTCGCTTATTTATTGAGCTAGTTATAGCCAAACATATATATATATATATATATATATATATATATATTGGTAAACGCCAAACTTTATATGATTAATCTAGTCAAATTAGAGTTTAAGTAAAAATAAGAATTAAATTATGAAGGTTTCTAGTTTGAGTTTTAACAGAAATTACCAGCTACCAGTGTCAATGGTGTAGAGGCCTTGCCATTATATTCACACATGGCGAGAAAGGAAAACTGATTCTCGCCAAACATAAATTAGGGTTGTTTCATCGAGTCTTAAATAGGTTGGTTGGATGCTGGTACACGTGAATCGTTATTTTAGATTACTACCTCTCCTAACTTGGGTTGGTGAATTCGTGCGTTTCTCATGGAGTTTGGAGTCGTGATCCTCTGCTGTAAGTTAAAATGCATTAAAGTACGACAGTTTATACAAAAAAAATTTCGATCTTAGAACGTGATCTAACACTAGATCGCAATATGAAACTGAATGTCAAAGACAGCCTAACTCGGCTCAGCGTCTCATTGACAGCCCTAGTTATGGCTACTGGTTGATACGCGAGTATAAGTTTGACAGGATGTTTAATAGGACTTGAAATTTGCTTTTGATTCAGATTCTAAAAATTGATGTTGCAGCATCAAAGTTTTTTTTTTTTTTTTTTAAATCACTAATGAAAAATGGATAGAGGCCCATTTGTAGATTTTAAGAATTCCACAAAAATTTACTTACAGGGAAAAAAATAACCACAAAAAATTATTGGACCAACTAAAACCATGGTTATAGGCCTCCTGCATTAGCATGATTGGTGTTATTGTTAGTCACAATGTTACAGTCATAGTTTTATCGCTTTGCATAACGGTGTATGCTGTATCCCAACATACACAAACAAAAGATACGACTCGTCGCTCTTAAAACTGGATACACCACATCCTGTTTGATTAGGGCTGTCAACCGGGTTAGGCTTAGGTCTGTCCAAATTCAGTCTGAACTTAGTTATACAGGCCTGAACTCAGCCCGAGCCCGAACTTGGCCTGAGGTAGTCAGTCCAAACTCAGCTCGTTCTAAAATCATAGGCTTCGGGCTGACTTTGGGCTGGCTTGAACTGAAAGCTCTTAAAAAAAATATATTTTGATTATTAAGTTCATTTTAAAATTTGAGTTAATAATGGTTATTCATTGTCTCTAATACTTTGAAAATATGCTTAATTAATTAAATTTGGGCTTATAATAGATTCAAAACTGTCCTATATCTGTTGGGCTAACCTATACTAATTTTGGGCTTGACTGAACCAAACCATATTTTATACCTGTTTTGGGCTGGGTTATATTTGATTTCTACTTCTGGCTGAGCTGGGCTGAGTTTAGGATGAAAGTGAGTCTGCCCGAACAAAGCATTGAGCCTGAGATTTGGGCCCAAACTCAGCCCAAACCAAAGTTACCTTGGCCCAATCCGACTATTTTTCAGGTTGGACATGTTGGACTTCTGGTCAGCCCAGCCCAATTAACACCCTTATGTTTGATCAAACTGACATGTTTCTTCATTATGTCTTCATGACCTTCATCCCACATAGAGGGTGCCTGAGACCAACAAATTGGAAGTCAACGATTTTGTGTCCATGGATGAGTTATGTTTCTTTTAAAAAAATTTGTTGGATCGACTTTTTAATTAATGGCGGATATTATAATCAATATTATGACAAAATTTGTTGGATAGACTTTTTAATTAACGGCAAAAATTATAATCAACATTTAGACTGTCAATGAGCTAACTTTGCTTGGGTCATTATGAGCCAAGCTTGAGCCTGGCCTTATATATACAGTGGCTCATAGAAGCAAAGGGGGGCAGTTGCCCCAGTTGAAGTCCAGGGTGCCAAGTGACTTCATATGGAATAAAATGGGTGAGACTTTAAAATTTCAACTAACCACTACCCATTCTATTCCATGTAAAGTCACATGGTGTATTGGACTTCAAATCTTGGACAGAACATCTATTTAAATTAGTACTTATTAATTGTACATTTACTATAATACCCTCATTTGACTCGTGTATAGGCTCAAGCACCCTTTGTCAGGCCACATACCACACACTGATTGCTAATGGAGTGGTACCTGTTCATTGAGACTGGAGATGATTTAAAATCCCAGAGAATCCTTGCCCTAGGGATTAGGTGTTCCCTTTAATGGGTGCCAACAGTGTGTCATGACCAGTAGGTGACATGTCATGTTGGAAAAGTGATTTACACTTTTTGGGGGTGCTTTTCACTTTTTTGATGTGACATGTCACCCTTCGATTGTGGGCGCACCATTGAC
Source organism: Platanus orientalis (assembly GCA_025762735.1). NCBI lineage: Eukaryota > Viridiplantae > Streptophyta > Magnoliopsida > Proteales > Platanaceae > Platanus > Platanus orientalis. The sequence continues at coordinate 7,314 of JAOXJP010227036.1, read as the reverse complement.
ATCTGTTAAGGAGACACACATAATCCTTTGGCTTGCCCCCTACATGAAAATCCTGGCTCTACCCCTATATATATTGGGAGCAGGGTGCACCATCTCATAGGGGTTAAGTGTTCAAATAAAAAAATAGATAGCCAAAAAAGACATCAAATTAAAAACACATCACCCGTCATCCTATGTGTGAGTACTGAGGGTCACAGACATTTATGATCACAGAACATTAAAAAGACATCCATCTTCCTTAACTTTTTCACCAAGCCTTTCTTCCAGTCAAATAGGCAAATGAAAACCACTAACAAGTGGAAACCAAGGTAAGATGGTCACCGTCAATGTAACAAATGAAAAAGATCCAGCACATGAGTGCATAGATCACAAAAGTGAGAGATGGCTTTGAAGGGTAGGTTAAAGAAGAGAGGCTGGTACGAAAGGAAGAAGAGCAGGGTGTACTTTGACATGTTGAATAAAAAAGATGAAAGTGAGAAGCCTTCGAGGCAAAGCAAACTGTCAAGCCCCCTCCCCGCCATAAAAGACTATATAATTAACACTTAACACTTTGGTTTTTGTTAACATGATTACAATCGGCTAGGCTTTTCTACGCTCGGCAAACGCCTAGGTCAAAGGGCGGCCACATCAGCATCAGAAATGATTTACACATGCCCCCAAAAAAAAGAAAATCACTTTCGACACTGATACTTCCACCTGCTTGACCATAGGTGGATGTCGTGCAGGTTAGGGGTCAGCATATAAAATCCTCACCAGATTACAATGTGTAATATATGAAAGATATTTCTTTGTAATTAATATTAATAAATATATTATGATAAAATTATATTTGTCATGCTACTAGAAATAGAATGAATAATTGTAATAATATAGTTACCCTATATAATATATGGTATATTGAGGGCTTGAATTATGTGAAAACGAATCTCGTGAGAACTGTGCAAATAGCACCAGAGGGGCTGACACATCAGTACAGAAAAGTGATTTATACTTTTTGGGGGTCACTTATCACTTTTTGGAGCTGATGTGTCCACACCCTGGTGCCATTTGCACAGTTTTCACGAGATTCGTTTTCACCTAATTTTTTCCCCGTATTGGCGTATGTAGCTTCCAAGTTGGTCAACCAAGTCTGGCATTTACGATGGTGCAGTTTAGTGCTAGCTAATGAACCTCAATGGCTTGATGTTCTACAAGTGACAAGCGTCGTGAGGATACCAGAAGGAACGTGTGAGTTAGTCACCATGGGCTTGATGCACTAAGGATTGAGCTGAGTCGTATCAATGTCAGGACGGAAGCTCAGTCCAGCCTAAGCCCAACAATTTATTATTGCCAGGTGGGCTTCTTCTCATGGTTTGAAATCCTCTACGCCACACCCCCTGATGGGACACTCAGGAGGGGGACTCAAAAACCTCCCAAAAGTGACTTGATTCCCCCCTAGTGTCCCATCAGGGGGTGGCACAGACGATTTCAGCCCTTTTCTCATGGGGTGATATCCTCTGCGACACTCACTGAATGCATCATTTTTGGCTACCAACAGTATTATCACACCTGTTCACGCCTTTTTCTAAGGGCATAGGCGGAGGAAATGAGTATGATGGAGCTCCGTCTCTTGTTTAATATTTTTTTATTAGATGTCAAATCCAATTGGGCCCTCATTTTCTGTTCCCAAGGGCGGTCATACCATTTCCCCCCTTCTCGCCGAAGGACAAAACCCTAAACTCCATTTCCCCCCTTCTCTCTCTCTTCTCCCGACGATGAAAATCCCTTCTCGCTCTCTTCTCCAGGCGTTTTCCATCTTCCTTCTCTCTCTTCTTCTAGCGACAAAATAGGGGCTTCCACTTGTTTTCCCTCTTCCCCTTCTCTCTCTTTATTCTCCCAATGACGAAAACCCCCTTCATAGTCACCCCCACCACTGGTAGGTGCCGGAGAAAAAGCAGCCTGCCGCCTTGTCTCTCTTCCCCTAACGACACAATAGATGCTTCCACTCATCTTCCCCTTTTGACTTCGTCATGGTGGTGCCAAGCTGATGACCCAATCTGATGCAACTAATCTCTAGCGGTGCTAGGGTTGATGGTTCTCTTTCTTTATCTTATTAATCTTTCATTTATGATTATCCTCTCTAATGCTGATCAGCAAGAGTCATTGGTAAAGCTTCAATCGTGGGTTCTTCTTTCTAAATGTTTAATTTGGTGGTAGGGTTTTAATTTTTTGTTGTTCAATCGTGAGTGAGTGGTTACCTAACCTAGAAATAGAGTCCATAAAGACACCCAACTTGAATATCAGCAACGAAACAAAAGAATTCCGCTTTGTCTCTAATGTCCATTGAATCTCCAGCGAGATGTTTGTTGATTAATGCGTGACTCCTCCCTCTTTCACAGTGAAGCGTCGGTGATTGATAATTCATAGGTGAGGAGTGATTGTCTTACATTGAATCTGGGTTTTTGAATTTTGTCTCGTCCAAAACGCCTGCATCTGAAAGGGGCCCCGCATCTGAACACTTTGGACTTTGCAACCGAGTATAACATTCAGCATATACACATGTACGGATGAGGAAAATCTCGAGTTGCAGCTCAGCAAACCTATTGGCGTATATTCTTGATCTACACGCTTCGTTAAACAAGGAAGTGTTGAGGGATTGACATGTCGAAACACAATGAAATTGAAATTAAATGTGAAGGACAGTTTTGACAAAACGAGGGCCCAGTTGGCTTTGACATCTAATAAAAAAATATTAAATAGGAGACGGAGCTCCGTCATACTCATTTCCTCTGTTTATGCCCTTAGAAAAAGGCGTGGATAGGTGTGATAATATCGTTGGTGGCAAAAAATGACGCATTCAGTGAGTGTCGCAGAGGATATCACCCCTCTTCTCATGGGCTGATATTCTCTACATCACCCCCTTGTGAGCCACTCAATAACCACACAAGAAGGGGAATCAATTCACTTTTTGGAGGTGATGTGACATCTCAAAAACTGAGTTGATCCCCCCCGTTGTGTGGCCATTGAGTGGCTCACAAAGGAGGTGGCATAGATGATTTCAGGCCTCTTTTCATAGGTTGATATCACCTACGACACCCCCCTTAAGGGTCACTCAGAGGGGGGGATCAATTCACTTTTTGGAGGTGATGTGACATCCTAAAAAGTGAGTTGATCCCCCCCTCTGAGGGTCCTATATCCTCTGTGACACACGAGGACCAAGGCAGAGGGGGGAATCAATTCACTTTTGGAGTTGTCACTTCACCCCCCAAAAAGTGAATTGATTTCCCCCCTGTGTCTTGGCTCCCAAGCATCATAGAGGGAGGCGGCACAGAAGATATCGCCCCCCCTCTGAGTGGCCCTTGAGGGGGGGTGACACAGGTGATTTCAGGCTTCTTCTCATATATGACCAAACTTAGTCTAAACCCAAATATTACAGGCCTGCAATCCTCTACGTCATCCCCCTTGTGAGCCACTTAATGGCCACACAAGCGGGGATCAACTCAGTTTTTGATATGTTACATCACTTCAAAAAAGTGAATTGATTCCTCCCCTTGTATGAACATTGAGTGATTCACAACCACTCACTCATGCTTGTACCGTAAACAAACAAGACATTTCAATATGACCAGTGATTTGTACAAGTGTGATGTAATTTAAAATCCTAAAACTAATGCGAGAGGGGTCTATTCATGAGATCAGTATGATGATCAAACCTTTTGTATAACCCGATAAAAGTGATTTTTGACTCTAGAATCAATACAACAATGATGCTATAAGATGTAGGGTAGAAAAATGAGACACACAAATTAAACTCATTGACAGCCCTAGGGACAAGTTATAACCATTATGTTATGCAGAAACCAAGATCTGTGATCGTATGCAACAAGCATGAAGGAAGAAAAATAAAGCAGAAAACAATCACACACAAGAACAAGATGATTTACGTGGTTTGGCTTGAAGCCTACACCTACAGACAAAAACAAAGAAGAGCTTTCCCTATGATCGAAGAACAGAGATTACAATGAACAGTGCGGCTGCATGGAAATCAAGAAAACCCCAAATATAAACAACCTAATTTATGCGGATTGGATCCGTGCCTCAAAGCAGATATAAAACGGGTCAAGAAAATTTCAGCCAAGGGCTTTGCCCCCGGACTTCATATTCGGGTTTTTCAGGTTATCATTCCCAGGTTATATCTCGGGTTAAATGTTTTCATTTGGAAGAAAATGTTTTGTGTTAAAAAAAAGTGTCTGTAGTGTGTATGGTGAATGGTAAGTTGACATGTACTGTGTTTGGGGGGTTGAAAACGTAAAAAAGAAGACCCCAAATTCAAAAACCCATCATGTGTCAATCAATGCACGTTTATAGAGGTCTGTGTCAAAACAGACAATCATTCTCCTTTTCGCTAATGTCATTTGAGATTGTTGTAGAGGATTTCTTTTCATCCAGATAAGGTCGGCACAAAAGAATAAATCACAAGGGACCACATGCATGAAAAGCCAAAAATTCAAAATAATTTAGGTGAAATAGCTTGTGATATTTACTACGTATTTTCCTTTTGTGAGAGTTGAGACAGTGACTAGCCATCAAGTTTCCTTATAGATCAAAACAGAAAAAAAGAATCCTCAGCTGGATGTGTAATATTAGTAATAAATGTAATAAATTTGTTTTCATGATTCTCTAATTCCCACCCACCTATTGACCCAACCATTTACTTACCTATCCCCAAAGCCACGATGTCTTGATCAACATTAACCAATAACCAACTGGAATCGGTAGTTGGAGTAGGAGACGATTCTTCGCCTGTGATATTTACTGAGCTCTAATCCTCTCTCCTCAAAGAAAAATCTGAGTGCTCACGCTTGACACGTGGCAAAAATGATAATAGCTATTTAGCTTCTTAATGCCCTGGTTAACTTACCACAGTTAAGTGTAGGGTCCACAGGTGCCAACTCACCTTACCCTATCCTTACCCCGCAAAGGATCTTCTCCTGCCAGCTTATGACCTGCCAAAGTCCTGTCTAATAGGTGGTAGGAGATGATTGGCGGGAAAAAGTGAATTGCATTTTTCAAAAATTGTAATTCACCTTTTCCCTCCAATAGTGACCTACCCATACCGCTGATCGAAATCCCAAAATAGTTTAAAACTTTACTTTCGTCACCAGCGTCATTAAGTCTCTTCCATAACAAACCCACCGGCGGTGACTGTTAAACCTCACCAGCGGCCTCATCTCGTATCTGTTACGACTAAACCTACAAACCAAAGAGAAAATCGTAATAGACAATGAACACAAAACACACAGAAATACAATGATATATGTGGTTCGGCTTATAGCCTACATCCACGGGCGAAGATAGCAAGGAATTTCACTATCAATAATGAAGATTACAAGGAAATCAATCTCTCAAACCCTAAGCCCCAAATACACCCTTCCGCCCATTTTCTCTCTCTGTCAAAGTCGGAATGCATTTTCAGAAAACCCTAACGCATCTTATATATGCGGGTACTCATAAAAGGAATCGGACCGAGTTGCGGGTCGCGTCTTAAAAATGGGTCGGGTCTGACGGACGCGTGGCTTGATCACCGGCGGACGCTTGGCTTGATCACCAGTACTTCTCTGAGACATCAGTAACTAGAACACAAGGTAGAATTCGAGTCATACTCAATAGTATCTCTCTCTCTCCATTCTGTTTTCATTTTTTTTTTCATGCAACTCATCACCAGCACCGTTCAAGGTCTCTTACATAACAAATCCACCGGCAGCACCATCTTTCTATTTTTTTTTTTTTCATTCAACACCTTTCCTTGCCGTTCAAGGTCTCTTCCATAACAAATCCATTGGCAACGAGATCTCTTTTAGGGTTTAGAGATTGCGGCGTCGAATACTGGAGCTCTTGACCTTGAAAGCGAACTTGTAGAAGATGGGTCAGAAGTGATTGATCGTGCCAAGTTGTGGAAACCATCAAGGACTTCCAACATACTGTGATGAATAACGATCGCCCATTTGGGTTCACGGAGTGGGTGTATGGCAATGGTTCCATTCATTAGCAAGAAAATATGGCCGAATTTTTTGCCATGAAAATTTCAAGCTTTGATTGAGGAGTCATGACCATAAAATTTTCTAACTCGGAGAAAGGCGTTTTTTTGTTTTTAATTTTCTCTGAAGAAGACTTCCTAGGCCCAGTCTGGTTGCCTAGAAAAGGTTTTCTCATGACAACATTTTCTCAACGAATCACTTTTAAGCTATCTGGTTGCCATGAAAAGCTGGTTTTGTCATCTATTTCTTGTGATTATTTTCTTTCCTTTCCTTGTGGGATTTTTTTTTTCTATTCCTTTCTTTTCTTTTCTATGCAATTCATGGCAACCAGACCAGGCTTAAAGGTGCGCTAATCTTCTCATGCTCTTCCCACAAGAACCCAGATGATGATGATACTTAGTTCATTGGCTCAACAGTAGGATTGTGACTATTTTTTTAAAAACCCAAACGAATCCAATTCAATGTTTAAACAAGGTTTACGTTTAACAGCCATTACAGTGAATAAAACCCGGGTTTAGTTCATCACGATCCATTAGAGACTTATAACTGTTATTTTCCAGTGTCTTATTCTGAGAGAGAGAGAGAGAGAAGAGAGAGAGAGAGAGAGAGAGAGAGAGAGAGAGAGGGAGAGGTATCGACATCAGGCGAGGTTGATGCAGTCATCGAACGGTGCTAAGGATTTGGGAATATTGAATCGAGTATGGTAGGGTAAGTTGGCACTTGGGGACTGATGGGTATTGTCGCATGCTCTTGCAGAGCGACGAGGCCATGTCCTTCACCTCGTAAACAGAAGCTTGTGGCTTCTCTCTTATCTCTTGCAGAGCGACGACACCATGTCCTGTTGCCTGCCGCCTGCATCGCCGTGTTAGACTTGCTTTAAAAATGAGAATGCTCTGGTTACTCTCACATCCCGCCTCTTTCCCCGATCATGTAGCAGTAATAAAAAATTAAAAAAAATGGATGGCCCCACATGGACCCAACCAGATCTTCTCTAATAGTTCGGTAATTCCTTGTCTATGGGAGTTATCAAACAAAGTATATCTGATGTAGAACAGAACTCACAAGAAGTTTTGTGAGTTACACACAAGAAAGGAAAAAAGCTTAAGCGAAATTTTGCGAGGATCATAACTCACCGCTTTGCCGTGAGCATTGCCACTTTTCGCATAAATTCTTTCGTTTAGGCCCTCAAATTAGCGTTTTTGCTATTTTTAGTAAATTTTGTTTTCGCTATAACTTTCTATTTAGAAGTCCAAATAAGATCCCGTTTGTTCTGGGATGTTTCCTAGTAGTAGTAGTA
>JAOXJP010227035.1:0-11377 GCA_025762735.1 Platanus orientalis | reverse complement strand
CCTTCAGAGACACCATCAGAGGTTTTGTATATGAGATAGAGACCTACTCACAGGTTTTGTATGTGAGAACCATTCAGAGACTCCATAAGAGGTTTTGTATTTGAGACAGAGACCTACTCACAGGTTTTGTATGTGAGAAGAACCATTCAGAGACCCCATCAAAGGTTTTGTATCTGAAACAGAGACCTACTCACAGGTTTTGTATGTGAGAACTATTCAGAGACCCCATAAGAGGTTTTGTATCTAAGACAAAGACATACTCACAGGTTTTGTATATGAGAACTATTCAGAGACCCCATAAGAGGTTTTGTATCTAAAATAGAGACCTACTCACAGGTTTTGTATGTGAGATAACCACTATGTACTGGAAGTCTTTAAAATGTAGAAGTGTATGTTTTAAGAAGTACATTGGAGATTGTAGATGATTGGATTAGATAATTGTGTTAAGAGATCTTTAGATAGTTAAGAACAAGTGGAAATTTGTGGTTTGAAGATCTTAAGAGGATTATAGATGAAAGAGGTGTTTGGACTTTAGAAGTTTCTTTGGTAAAATTGGTATAAGAATGATAAATTGTGTGGTAAGTATAAGTATAAAGTTTTTATTTGTATAAGTAAGAGCATAAGATAAAAATGAGGATAAATAAGATAAATTTTGATTATAAAAGTCATTGCATAAGAAAATGTGAATTTGCATATAGAGTTTTTAGCATGTTTTAAAAATCTCAATTCAGTTATGTTTTCAGTAAAGTAAGTAAGATTTATTTTGAAAATATCCGTGCTAAGTCTTAACTCATATTCTGTTGTAGCCTTTATGTTATTACCTGCGAGCTATGGATTCACCCATCCATAATGTTGTTTTTTCAGATTAGCTCTCTCTCTATATTGTTAGTAAGTGAGCTCATGGAGCACTATGAGATATGACATAGTACAAAGAGATGATTGATTAGAAAATTTATTTTTGTTATTTATTTCCTTTACATGTTCATATCTTTTATTTCAATTTATATGTATGGACCCATGTTGAGGATTGATATGTTTATGAGGTTTGAAAGTTTGACCTCAGTTTGATGACGAGAAGTTAATTGAAAAGATTTTATTTTAAGCGATTGGTTTTTTTTTTAATATGATGTTAATGATTTAGAAGTTTGATTCAACAATACATGGTAATGATTTGGATTAGAAGTTGGTTTTAATTACAAGTATAAATGACATTGAATGAGCTAAGTAAATGCAAGAACTTAATAGTAAAAGAAAAAAAAAATGAGGACCCTTTTGTAATATTCCACTGTAAAGGGTCTTGAGTAAGGGAAATAATAATAAGACGTAAAGAGATGAACACTCCAAAGTCTTATCTAGTGATGTGATTTTGGGGTGTTATATCCTACTACCATGCATCTCTTTACCACAATAATTGTATTTTGTTTTTCGTCTATTCCCACTAATCATAGTATAATGCTGCTACCCAATATCCTCCTGGTTGTACAACTGACGAGGTATATTCGCAATCTTACGGATAAAAAAGAAATTATATAAATACAAATACAATATACTATATGTAGCTAAATAGAACATAGAGAAACAATATGTTTCAAAATGTTCTATATGTTTAATGTAATTTTCTAATTTTTAATTTTTTTATTAATTTTATAAGAAAAAATAAAATAAAATACAGAAAAAATTTGTAGAATTAAGAGAAACATACACAACATATTTTAATATGTTCTAATATGCTTCTTATATTTTTTCAAAAATTTTGGCATGCTTTAGAATTATTTAATTATTTAATTATTAAATAAATACAAAAAATAATTTATTTTCAGAAATCTACCAAATTGACATATTATGTGCTAAATGGACTGTATTATGTCATAAAAAAATTAGACCAAACAATGTCCATTTGGTATGATTTTTTGAATTTTCTTTAATTTTTTAAATTTAAAAAAAAATTTTAATTTCGGAAAATTATTATTTGCCATGAATATGTAGATCTATCACATATGCATGACATATAAAAAATGTAGAAGAATTAGAACAAAATAAAGAACATACATCCAAGTTCTTGACGAAATTTGGGGTTTCGGCTTTGATCATTTGATTTGGCTCAAAGAAAGGTTTTCATTTGAAACGGACTCAAGTGGTGTCTTGGATTTTTCTTTAGTAAACTAAATCTATGAAGAAAAAAAAAAGATTTTTAGAGGGTTTTTGGAATTGGTGATAATCTTGAGAGATGCGAGACGCGATTTGGGTTGTCTCTTAGGAAATTTAAGGCATTTTTCGCTTAAAAATTCCCATGTATAGCACGATACGTGTTGTACATGATGCAATATGTGGGAATATAGAGGGAGATTTCGATTATCTGGGGGGTTTCGTCCCCCCACCCCGCAATACCGTTACGTATTGTGCGATATGGCCCGTATCGTGCAATACTTGAAACCATGTTAACAAGTCATTTACCCACCAAGCCTTAAAACAGCTTGTTAATATTGGCATCTGCGTTGCATCATTTTTTTATTGCTTATTGTCATTTAGATGTAGTGGAGATAGTTAATTGTTCCCTGTTGTATTGAATATGTTCTTTTTGTTAATTACTAGTCTTCCTTTCACATTTACGTATACGTTTAATACTGTGTGATCTTCATGGTTAATGCATGGTATTCATACTTTTGTACAATGTATTGCCAGTGAATTAACTAATTCTCCCAAAACCTTAAGGTGTTAGGAGATACAGAAATTAATATACTTCAACACCCCTTTTTAGGAGGAACACTGTTATCTCCTGGGAACACACTTGGGGAGCTAGACACGAGTCCACACAATGCATACACATGCACAGAACACTACATCCGGAAAATTACTTCCACCGGGGGTTGAACTTGTGACTAAACCTGCTCTAATACCATGTTGACAATGAATTAACCAACTCTCCCAAAACCTTAAGGTGTTAGGAGATACACAAATTAATATACTTCAACACAATGCCCTCAAAGACTGTAACCTATACACTTTCTTTTTTCGTAGTTGTATGCAGATAAATTGATTCACATGGGTAGTTCTCTTATTGCTTTAGCTTTCCTTTGAGAGGTACTGAACAACTGTTATCTTTGTCAAATATATCTACCTGCCAATTCATCATTCCTTTCTAAATAACATCTGCAATTTAATTATACTTTTTGTTTGAAAAATTCAACAACTTTGTCCATGTGTAGGTAACACTCAAAGTAAATAGTGGATTGGGATTGTAGGATCTCAAAATAAACACAAAGGACCATGAACCTCTTGCCAATGCCTTGAGGATTCCCTTAGCCTTGAGATCATTAAATTAGCTTAACATTTTATGTTTAATCTCCATATTGTTTAGTTTTATTGTTTTGGTTTCAATGCTTACAGGAGTCCAAGAAAAATTCTGTAGATATGTTATCAATGTTGGTTCTGTTACTTTTTTCTTAAGTTATGCTACATTGTTTTGGTAACCTAAATTATGCTACATTGTGAGTTGGCCTCAAGGGTAACAGTTATGGCTCATAGATGGTGGCACATTTATATTGTTCATATGATCTTCAACCAGAACCTTTTTAATTGGATGCTCTTGGTAGGTAATGGCAAGGACCATAGTGAACATAGCATGTGTGTAGATTCTTCAATCTTCATTCATATTTCAGAACTTAGACAAAACTTAAAAAACCCACTGTTTTTGGAATGTCCACACCAAACATTATAAGTTTTTTCTGAAATTCTCTCATAATCGAGTAGATATTTCCTTGATTAATTTAAATGGAATAATCAAATACTTATTCATTGTATGCATGTTGATGTAGCTATCTCACAACTTCATTTCTCTAAATTTGCAGAGGTAAAAGTTGTGGTGGTCTTTGATGCCAAGATGTCTGGACTCCCTACTCACAAGGAAAGTTTTGCTGGGTACTATTTTTTGAACTTCTAAGTAATAAAATGTATGACAGTTAGGTGACAGTTTATTATATTATGGTACAATGTTCATTGTACGAATTCATCAAATTTTTTGTAACACATAGATTCTAAGATCTCTTTCATTTTCTTCTGATTAATATTAGCAAATGACACAATATAAAAAGAATTATCAATCATGTCTATGGATGGTAGTAACAATGAATCTTTAAGTAGTTTAACGACCAAGGGGGGCATGGGTAGTATCAGTGGTACAGTGGAATTAAGAAAGGTTAGAATATGACTTAGAATCAAACGAATTAAGAGAAATTAAGAAAAGATAAGAGAAACTTAACGTGCTGCCAAAAAATCCCCAATTTGAGGGGTTTCCAAATTTGAAGCCTTAAAATTGAGGGGACATGATGGGACACCCAGCCGCCCCCTTATTTTATGTGGGGAAGTAATTCTATGAGATATAATTTAAAGAAAAAAGGTTTTAGAATGGTGTGGCTAAAAGGGTGGGTTTCTTGGGTTTAGGGTTCTTGAAACTTTGGTGAATTTCAAGAAAAAAGGGGTTTTAGGGTTGGGAAATTAAAGAAAAGTGTGTGAATGGGTTTTGGTGGTTATGGAGGGCTTAGGTGTAGAAATAATTAGGGTTTGGGTGAAAAGGATGAGAGTAACCAAAGAATATAGGTTGCTGAAAATTTTTCTGCACACAAAAATTATAAGAAAAGTAGAGAATAAGAATAAATAAGGAAGAATATATAAAGATGATAAAGGATATTGAGAGATGATGAAAGAAGAAGGAAGACAGAAAATCAGATTTTAATGAGAAGAAAAGAAAGAAATGGGAAGTAGAAATCTTGTAGGAGAAGATTAGAGAGACACTAGAGAGATATGAGAGAAAATAGGGAGGATGAAATCACCTTTAGTGGTGAGAGGTAGGAGAAGACACCAGTCCTGTCGTGTGGCTCTAAATCATAATTGCAGGGAAGCTTAGTACAAGGTGGCAAGCTCATTTGGGAAGCTAATTCCATTCGCTTTTCCCAAAAGTGGAAAACATGCTTCCTAAAGGTGGGAAACGTGGTGAAGTGAAAGTTATTTAGGGAAACAATGGAAGCCTCTCGAGAAGCAAGTAGAAATGTTTGGAGAATTGACTGGGAAGCAATCCAAGAAACGATATTGTAATGTATTTAATGTAAATCCTATGTTATATTTTTTTTTAAGAAAAAAATTTATTCAAAAAACTATATAATGCATCAATTTAGTTGTATGATAGAGCATATAATATTTTGCTTCCATATCAAACAAGTAAAATTTCATTTTTATGTTTTCCTCATGCATTGGCCTTTTTCATATCTAAATATTTACATCATCTCTTATCTTTCATTATTCGAAATCTTTTACTTTGTCATTTCCATTTGCATTTCCAAGTTGTCTTATCCAATTATTAGTTGACATTCAATCGCTGTTCTTTGCTTTGGTTCATTGGTCACACACCCTAAGTCACTTATCTTTTACATTTCCTTTCTTTTTCCTTTGTCCATACTTACATGTTAAGCTTCATTTTTTATTTGTTACTTATTATGTTTTATTTATCATTTATCAAGTATCACTTTCTACTTATCGGTATTCGTCACTTTTTTAACATTCATTTATAACTTTCTTAATATTCACTTATCATTTACTATGGTTCAATCGTCACCTTTCACTTTTCATTGATTACTTATTGTCATGTCATATTCCCAATGGTGGGGCATTTGGCACATTATATTATTTTCCTAAGGCAAGGGTCTTTATAAACACTTAATCTTTTCTTACATGGTATGAAGGCTTTTCACTTCTCTTGAAGATTATGTATTTTCAACTCTTCTCTTGACGTTCTATTAATTTTATTTAGCTTATTGATTTGTTTTTTCTTTTGTGACTTATGTATTTTCATTTCTTTCATTGACATTTATTTTTCTCACATAACTTATGAACTTTTCTATTCTTCTTGTCATAGTTTTATTTCTCGATGGCAGGGCCTTTTAAATCACTTACACTTTGACACATTGTATTATATCCTCAATGGTAGGACCTTTGGCACATTGTATTATATCCCCAATGGTAAGACCTTTGGTACATTGTATTATATCCTCAATGGTAGAACCTTTGGCACATTGTATTGTATTCTTCAATGGTAGAACCTTTGGCCCATTGTTTTGTATCTCCAATGACAAGACCTTTGGATTGTTGTATTGTATCCCCTAATGACAGGACCTTTGGTACATTGCATTATATCCCCAGTGGCAGGATCTTTGGCACATTCTATTATATCCTAATTACAGGACCTTTAGCCCATTGTATTATATATTCAATGGTAGGACCTTTGACACATTGTATTGTATCCCCAATGGAAGGACCTTCGGCACATTGTATTATATCCCCAACGGTTAAACCTTTGACACATTGTATTATATCCCCAATGGCAGGACTCTTGATGATCGTTACTCAGACTTTTATTGTTCTTTCTTATCCTCTTTCACCATTCTTATTCATTAGCCATTTCGTTCATTGTTAATTTGTAGCCATCGTTTAGCTCCCAATGGTAGCACTCTACTTTATCTTATCATTGCGTGGTGTATTCTTTAATCATCACACAAGAGACATATTATTACATGATACATTCATTAAGAAGATAATAGAGAAATGTTCCATTATGAGATGCATTCACTAATATCATTTTAAGAGACATCTATCTTTATACAATACACTCTCTAATATGATTAAATATACATACAATATTAGCAAATCATCATCCAGTTTAATCAATGGGGATAAATGGAAATTTACACACTCTTTCTTCAAACAATTAACAATTTCTATATCCAACATGATCAAATATGTTCAATAGCATATCACGTACTCATGATTTCAAACAATTTACCTTCTTTACATGTAGTATGATCAAAGGGTTTAATAGTAATTCACATGTTCATATATCCCAAATATTGTACAATCTCTATACCTAGCATGAACAAGAGCTTCAATAAAATTCTTCTACTTATGTTTTTGAACCATTCACAATCCGTAAACTTAACAAAATTGAATAACTTCATTACAATTCCTAAGCAATTTATTTCTAACAATTTACTACTTCTACACTAGTGGGGTCCAACATGCATAATAACAATTCTCTGACATATATTCTTTATCAATTTACAATTCTTACACTAACATGATCAAGGAGGCTCAACTAAATTCAAGTATTAATACTTTCCATATCAATTAAGCTTTAACATTCACTAATAAATTTCATGGAAGCTACCAATTCATAAAACTTGAACTTATAATCTTTAAAATTCATTAAATCCAATATCTTAAGGAGTTACATAGATATCATTTGTAAAACCATTTTCCTTCATAATCTAAATTAGGGATTTCTAAGATCGTACAAGGAAATCACTTAATCTTTTAACAAATGACAACAATAGGCAAGGGTTTTCTAAGATCCTATTAAGGGATTCTCCAAACATGTAATAAAGTTCCAAGCAAAACCCCTTTTCTTTTATAATTTCCTTCATTTTATGAGATTAAGCCATAGATCTATAGTCAAAATTAATAAATCTACAAGAATCTATGATGAGAAACTGAAAATAAACTATTAACTAAGCTAGATCTGAGATTTTGGGGCTCACCTTGCTCTTTGGAGAAGACTAGTTCTTCTCATTTCCAAATTCTCTTAAAATCTTCTCCCCTTTCTAACTTTTCTTCTTTCTATGTTATTTTATCTCTAAAAGTGGTAAAAATAGGGTTTGGGGTCGTCACTTGTAGGTCCTACATGAAAACAGGTCAAATCACGTGCTCGCACGAATACCGAAGGTGATTTTGTACTCTGGTGATCGATCACCAACTTTGGTGATGGATCCCGGCATGATTGATCATGGTGATCAATCATGCATTCAGTGCGCGGCCTACGGGTTTCTCTTTTCTAGGCAGTTTCTGATGTCAAAATCTGAATTTTTTGCATTTTGGGTCTCCCAAGTCCAACCCAGCTAGTTCAATGGTCTCCTAATCCTTCCTAACCCATTCTTAGGCCTCTAGAGCATTGAGGTTGGCCCTTTTGCTCACATATACAAGGGGTTTCATAAATAGACACTTGGTGTTAGTCCACCCCTAAGACTTACTTAAAGTGAATGCGGGGTGTTACAGCTCATATGGCCTTATTACATCAAGTTATATCTCTAAACCCCATAAAATCATAAAGAAACTCAAAGAAAACTAATCTTAATCATGTGGACAACAAGATGTTCACTTAGATTTCTTAGAAAATGTAAGCTTAGGCTTCTATAAAGGATAGTTTTTTTCAAGCCATAGTTTGGCTACCGCATCCTATTATTAGGAAATGCTTTGAATTTTAAGTTTCTAAGGGCCAATGAGTTGACTCTTTTGAGCTACCAAAAGAGAAACCCCACAACCTGTGCTACCAATCGCCCCTTTTTCTATCTCCCCAACTATTCTTGATGGGTAGAAATTGCAACAGAGACAACAAGAAGATGCAATGATGATGGTAGGTTTTCCCTCCCTTCCTCTGTGCCTGCTCTCTACTCCCCTCTTCCTCATTTTTATCTTCCACCCCTTCTCTGTTGTGTTATCTCTCTTTTCATTCTTTTTTATTTCCTCCCTATATCCCCTATCCTCTCTCTCTCTCTCTCTCTCTCTCTCTCTCTTTCTCACACACTCACACACACACACACACCAGAGAAAATCTTAAGAAAAAGACCCCTAAAACCTTATTATAATAATTTCTATTTGGACAAAAGCTGCATGGTTCTGATAAAACTATCAAGTACCTGAGTCACAAACGAAACTGGCTGAGTTAGTTTTTTGGATTTGTGTTTATTGGGTTGTTGTCCGAACTGACTCGTTTTTGCCTGGGTGACGACTTGAACTGTCCGACCATATAGCCCGGTCCAGATTTGATAACTTTTGTTATTTTAACCATGTAAATTGAAGAAGGGAGGGGGGGGGGGAGTATGTTACCCGATTCCAAAATCTTTGTTTATAGAAAAATATGTTTTAAATTTTTATAACCATGGAAATGTGTATTGGTAGAAAGGTAGAAACATAGGGACAAATTTTTAACCAGGGTCACGATAAATTTCATTTCACTGACATTCTTACTAATGGAATTGTTTAACCTTTGCATGAGTTACACTTTATTCTTGCCATTTTCAAATGTTGCAGGATTGATATAGTATTCTCAAGCGAATCGTGTGCTGATGCATGGATTGAAAAAGAGGTAAATTTTGGACAATAGTATAAATAGGGTTTTAGAAGATACATGATTTCACTTAGTAATTGAAACCATTTTGTTATGAGATCTAGGATTCTGGATCTGGTAGAATAAGTACTAGTGCATTACTATTGTACTACTTGGACAATTTTGTCCATCTTCTCATGTCAAAAATACCCCTATGTATAGGAGTGGAAATACTATGTATACCACAAGAATATAAACCCTGTTGTATTTGTGCATTACTGTTGTACTACTTGGACAATTCTATCCATCTTCTCGTGTCAAAAATACCCGTGTATAGGAGTGGAAATACAATGTATACCACCAGAATATAAATCCCTAAAATGCATTACACACATTGACACTGGGCACTCAGCAATAAGATTTTCTATCTAACTGATTGACGCATTATCTAATAAATTTCTGGGTTTCGGCCTTTCAAGTGATAATGTATTGTTATCTCAGTGAAACATTATTATATGATCAAACCTATCATGTATATTTTTTTCTTCATCCACCTCTTGCTGTCTTCCCCGTCAGTTCTTAACTAATGATTTTCCAGAATTCCAAGGAGGTTTACCATGGAATCATTTTCCTAGTTGTTCAGATGTCTTCTCTGTTGTATAATAGACCACCTGACACCGCTCCCCTTGGTGGACAAATTGTCGGAAACTGAGTTCTTCTTGTTCTTGGCCTTTCTAAAAATTTCTGGAAATTCATTTCAAAGAAAAGCTATCATGTATTGTTATCTTGGTGAACTTTGCGATGGCCTTGGTCAAGGCACAGATTTGTTCTTTATCTGCTGTCATCCTGGTCATCATAGTGATAATGATGTCAGAAGAAAAGTAGGACTTCAAATGGGTGGATTTCTTTCATGCAAAGGATTCAAAGCATGAATCCAACTTTGTGCTGGAGTAAGGGGTCCTTGGGGATGCCGATGCTGATGCCGATGTGCTGCTTCCTCCTTTTGTGAGGAAATTGTAGTCGACAATGCTGGTGCTTTTCAACCGTTATCTTCTTCAGGTCCAAACTTGATGGTATTGGGAGACGTAGTTGCTTTTCCTTGACACTCCAGACATTAAGGGCTACGGCTTGGATTGGTAAGTGTATTCCAATGTGGCAAGTGGATTGTTGAAATGGGTTTTATAGAAAGAGTTGTTTAAATATAAAAGGGTACTTGTACCCATATGTTTTGTAAGGGTAGAACTGTCCAATATAATTTATATATAATAAATTAGGTTTGGTCGTGTGAGATGAGATTTACGACCTGTTTTTTCTTTTGTTCCTTTTCTTATCATCTTTTTCCTCCTCTCTCTCTCTCTCTCTTCACTAAACCAAATCCCTATATTTTGTTTTTCTTTTGTTTTCTACTTGGTATTAGAGTGCAAAGCGATCTTCAAGCTTTCCGGAGACATCATCTATGTCAGTCATATGGAAATTCCTATTAGGTAAGGTGAAAATTTATCTTGGATTGAATATAGGATTTTTTTAAGGAATTGTGATCACTATTTTTTCTTTTTTTTTCCCGAGCAGTTTTGATGATGATTTATCTGTCCAATTGATTTCGATAGAAATTTGCAGATTTTTATCAATCAGATTGTTGATCTTCAGACATTGCTGATCCAATGTTCATATAAAGGAGGAGGGTCGCTTCAAGTTGAAAGCTGGCCTAAAAACCCACTCAAACCAATTAAACATGAATCCTGGAAATTCGTTATTTTGGTTTAATGCTAGGGTGTTCCTTTTAAGCAATGTGTCTCATTGGCACCTAGATGTGGTGACAAGTAGTCAAGGGTTATCAAGGGTGTTCCCTTTAAGCGACGCGTTGCATCGGTGCTTGGATGCAGTGATAAGTATACAAGGGTTCCCACAACATGAACGAATGTGGGTAAAGAAGCTAGTCCAAGAGAGTAGGATTTGCCTAGCAACTTAGAATATAGGAACCTTAAAGCGTAAGAGCATAAAATTTGTATATAGTACGAAAATAAGGAGAGTTAATATTACATGTTTGCAAGAGAATTACATCTCCGAAACCGAGAGACGGTGAGAAACGGGTCAAATGAACGAATTTTAATTGAAAACTTCAGGATTTGATAGAATAATCATTAATTCACACTTAGGAATCATTAAATATAGAAAACGACCATCTATGATGGTTGGGAGAACCATTTCCTTTATGGCATACATCTGTCT
>JAOXJP010227034.1:0-11377 GCA_025762735.1 Platanus orientalis | reverse complement strand
GTTTGGTTTTAAGTATGGTCTTTACATGGTCTCACTTATAAGTTTTGTTACCTAGATATCTCTTGCATTGTATCCTTATGCAATTACATATTACTTTATATATACATTGATTTTAAAATATCATTATGATTCAGAGGATTTTGTTTTGGACTCAATCACCGGGTGACATTAATAGGTAAAGATGGCACCAGTTGCCCACCAACCCTTGATGCTTTGGGAGATTTTTGCGGGCTAACCCTTGATGCCATGGGGGATTTTTTGTGGGCTAACCCTTGACGCCCTTAAGGATTTTTGTGGGTTATATTAGTCTATTGATCCATTTTAATTTGGGTACCTAATCATTAGGTCACATTAATAGGTAAAGATGACACTAGTTGCCCACAACCCTTGATGCCCTGAAAGATTTTTGCAGGTTAACCGTTGACGCCTTGGGGGATTTTTGCCAGCTATATTGGTCTTATGACCCTATTTCTGAACCCAATCACCAGGTGGCATTAATAGGTGAAGATAACACTAGTTGTCCACCATTTCTGTTCGAGATTTCAATTTTGTCAGTGATCCTACATAGTTCATATGAGATTTCCGTTTTGTAGAGACCCTACATTGGTTACATGATTTCAGTTTTGTCAGAGGCCTTCCGTGGGATAATCCGTTGGATTTGTTTCGAAGTGTTTTGATGAGATTTGGTTTAGAAACCCTATATGGGTTGAGATGTTTTGATCTGAGGTGTGTTTTGGTGGAAACCCTTTGTAGGTTACATGAGTTGAGAGCTACATTAGGCTTCCTTGAGCATGCATCAGTTTTGACATCTACTAGCTAAGGCAATTTATTTGAGAGGTGCTAAGGCTTACTTATTTTTGAGTATTTTACATTTACATTACATGTTGTACTTTCCTTATGAGTTGCACTTTGTTGATTTCAGTTATAGACTCTTGTTGATTTGGCTTATTATTTCTGCATCCTTATTAATTAGATTCTGATCATTGTTGTAGTTAGTTGACTCTTCTATATTCATCTGTTCTGAATTAGTATCATTCCATACTCGTGACATTTGATTTATTCTGTAGGACATTATGTATATTCTCTCATGAGTTTTATAGCTTACCCATGTTTTTATCCCCTTTTCAAATGGTGCCCTATAGCACAGGATCCTAGGCAGGTTCAGTTTCGTGAGATGGTTCATGGGATGGAAGAACCATTTTATCTACTTCATTTCTCTTCATTTTATTTCTAGTGCACTTTATGTATGACACAAGGATTATAGAGTTATGACTTATATGATACATTTGTGGTTTTATTGGAGACTGTTTTGTTATTGGCCTATGTAGAGGCCCTATATGATGATATTGCTTATTTTGGATAATGTAGTTTGGTATAGATGTTAGTTATACTTTTCGTTGCATAGTTTAGTATACATGATGATTTCTTCTGCTGCAATTGATAGTAATGGTTGTTTTGTATGATTTTATTTTCCATTACAAATATTTGGTAAATGAGGACAAGTAATTGGATAAAAGAATGAAAAAAAAATATACACGTTGCAAATAAGTAAGTTAAGTAAGATACCCCTTTCGCAAGGAAATAATAATGTCATAATTCAAGACCCATGACACAGCACATGTGTGTTTTCGCTTACATTACCCCGATTTTCGTGTGTGGGTCTTGGGGCATGACACCTAATTGTATGGTTTATCCACCATATTCCCAAATACAGATTTTTGGCATGGAGAGTACTAACAAGGAAGCTACCTACTTAGAGACGCCTATGCAAGTTGAAGATTTTGAATGCTTCTTTTATGTTGTTCCTGTTGGAACAATAGAGAGACTAATGAACATTTATTCTTTTAGTGTGTTTTTTTTTGCCTCTATTTAGAATAACATTCTCTACTGGCTTCACCCCCAACACATAAGATTTTGATATTTTCTTAGTGAGTACCAATGAGTTCGGCGAGTATTCAAAGAAAATTCCTTCTGTGCTCTTGTTTGGAAATCATCATTTAATGCTACACTATACCAAATATGGTGGGAAATAAATCAACGCAGGTTTGGTGACTTTAGTAGAATCATTGCATCAATCATTAATGCCATTGTTTCCGAGGTGCAATCCATTGTCCAACCTCTTGGTTTATCATATAAAGACACGCCCCTCAGTAGGGACATTTGCTCAAAGTGAAGCTTGGAGCTACAAACAATCTAAAGAGTGCATAAAATTTGTTGTTGGCCGAAGCCACCAAGTGGTTTGTTCTCGCTAACATGTGATGAATCCGTTAGTCAGATCAGAAGTGGCTATGGAAGAGTGGTTCAAGGTGAATTTGGATCCCCACAGTTCCCATGTGCTTGTACCACACCAAATCAACATGTTCTTTGGGTTGGGCTCTTTGCCTTATGGCGAGGACTCCAACTATGTCTTTAAAATGGTGTGCATCAGATCATGATCAATTTGTACTCTAAATTAGTAGTGGATATCTTAAAGAAGCAATTTAATTGTCCATGGAAAATTGTGGCAATTACTGAGAAAATCACTCACTTATTGAACATTCTTGAAGTCTATAGTATCCAACATATTTGGAGAGAAGCAAACTGTCCAACAAATTTTTCAGCTTCTTATACCTCAGGAAATGATGAATTACTGATGTATCCTATTGATTTTCCTCGTGATCTTCATGCAACAATCGAGAATGATGCCAATCAATGTACATATACACGTATGTAATATCTTTTCTTGACTAATACAAATTATTCTTACTTATTGGAAAAAAATCTCAACGTTGTTGATCGTTATTTGGGAGAAAGAACCAAAAATTCTTTTAGTGGCTATGAACATTAGCTGTCTTTTACATAGTTCTTTGTTTGATTGAATTTGTTGTAGTAGTTGAAATAAAGCATAAATATTAGAGTAGTGCCTTAACACCACTAAATCTAGGGTTTTGACATGCTATATTATTCATGTAGTTGCGTTTTTTTTTGTGGGTATTCGTCTTTCTTTGTTTAGTTAACATAACACTTTTGTGCAATTTGGTTAATGAGGAAAATATATGATTTCCTGTCTGTGGAATCTTATATAAAAGATAAAGAGAAGCTATGTTTGTTTAAGAAGAAAAATATGGGAAGTGAGAGAACGTTGAACTATACTGATTGTGTTTGACTGCCATAGATAGTTGATGGAAAGTGAAAGAAAGTTTTGTTTCGCTTTTTATTTGTATGCCAAGAAAGTAGAAGAAAAATAAAATGAGAACAAGAAATCCTCCAAATAATATTTGAACCACAATGAGTTCCTCACACATTACAATGGTATAATATCCTCACACATAATAGACATATCACATGCTATATATGATAGGTCCCATGAAACATTTTCTACTACAATGCCAGCATAACGGCCATGAAGATAACATATAAATCATCACCAACTTCCATTCTTTCCAACTTAATTTATCACTAGTTGTTGATAACTAAACAAAACCAACTTTGATATATACTCAAACTGTTTTATAATGAGGAGATTAGTTTTACTCCTGCATCTAGAACTTAGGCATTTCAAAGTTGAAAATCACACTGACTCTTATATGAACTGTTGATACATGGGACATTTCTTACATGTTTTCAACACATCAACAAGTGGAGATAGCATGGCAAAGAATTATTCAACCCTCGTCAATCATCTATGTGAAATGCAGTTAAAAAATATCTATATTTGGAATATTTAAGACTCAATTTCTTGTCCTAAAAATGTCACATTCTTATAGTATTTTGTCTTTCACAACTATTATCATATGGAGCCTGGGAGTGAAGATTGGTGCATGAATAGTATGATCATGAGGTTACAAGTGGACTGCATCCAATGAAAATTCATCAAAAGGGCCTTAAAAATATGCAATTAACATGAAATTACATGCAACACTTGAAGTACAACACTCATGAATGAATGCTCTTTACCATTAAAAAAAGCTACAAGATTCCATAACCAATGCTATATGGCAAAACTATTTAGTTTAATGAATAGTAACAAAACAATAATAGTGTTGAAACATCTTATTGAAAGTTGCTAAGTATTTTATTTGTAAATATTATTTATATTTTAAAATAAATACCATTTTATAGTCATTTTTTGGTAAAGAGCCTAGGCTCATTTCATTCAATATGATTAATCATCATTACAAAAATCCATTAAAATAATGGAGAATAAATTGCAAGGAAGGTTTTGATCACTCCAAGCTCTAGTAATGTGCTCCCTTGCTGCAATTGTTGCCAATGAATGTGCAGCCTTGTTATAGAATCTTGAGATATGGGAAATTATGATATGACTCAAAGACGTTTTCAAAACTCGACAGTCTTGAATTATTGATTTGATTTGCCAAGGGGCTGGACTATTCTTCTCATTTATCAGCTTGACAATTGAGAGGCAATCTCCTTCTATTATAATTGTCCATGATAAATGTGTTTGGGCTAGTTTCAGGCCATTGAAGAAGGCTTAAGCTACTGCCTCTTCTGCTAACGGATTTGCAAATCTTTTGTTTTTCCTCCCATGATTTGACCTTTCTTATCTCTAATACTAGCAGCCGTCGCACTGAAGGAACCTGCAACACCATCCACATTAATTTTTATAACTCTAATGGGTGGTGGAGATCAATGCTGAGGGGAAACCCTTTGGGACTCATCTTCAATGATATGATCTAGCAGATAATTCTCTAAAAGACCATTTATATTATACTCATAGCAATGTGGTTGTATTTGTAATGATTGTCTTTGTTGATACTACTCTATTTTTAAAAATCAATTTGCTTCTAGCTTTCCAAATCAACCACAACAATAAGGCACATAATCTGAATGTGACTTGATTTGATGACTTATGCAGCCAGACTTCAATCCAACTCTCAAATATCTTGCATTGTTCCCAAGCCCAAAGTCCCAATGGAGAGCTGAACAATGCAGCTTGGACAAAATTGCATTCAAAGAATAAGTGTTCCATATTTTCTATTTCCATGCAACATATTGCACAAGCTTGATCATCTTGTGGCTATATATAGACATGATACCTCACAAAGGTAGATCATTATGACGGCATCACTAGATAAACATGATAACTCTTAGAGGAATATTTTTTTTTTTAACCTTCAATAGGTTCTTCCAAGTCTTTTGCCAAATTCCTTCAGTTGGATTTGAAGATGTCTCTCCTTCAAACCTTCAATTAACTCATAGACTGATTTGGGATTTGATTTGCCTATTAGTGCTTTTGCCATATAAGTAATCATCCATCTTGTGTTTTCTTTCACTCCAATGTATCCGCAATAAAAATTGTTTTACAATTTATATTTCCATATTCTTGAAAGGGGATAGAAGCTCCAGAAAAATTTTCAGCAACCTTGTGGGTTTGAATTGATGGGATCCATGGGTCTTGCTAGATGTTTATTGACAATCCATTTCTTATTGTCCAACAAGTACCATGTTTCAAAATATCTCTGTATCCCATAATGTCAACTCAAATCTTGGATGATGATTTTGGACATTTTACTATCCTAAACCGTTGGTTTCTAATGTATTTAGCTTTTAGGAGATGAACCCAAATTGAGGTCGGGTTTTGCAAGAATCACCATCCTAACTTTGTAATCAAAGCCTTATTTATTTATTCAATATCTTGAATTCCAAGTCCCTCATTGCCTTTCTCTTGCTAAAATTTTTTCCATGCTTTAAGACCAACATGATGTTCTCCATCCATATAGGCCCACCGGAAATTTCTTTGAAGCTTTGTAAGTTGACTGCAAATTGCTTTAGGGATCAAATTAGTTGACATCAAATATGTATGAATTAAGGAGAGAACAACCTTGATGAGAACTAATCTTCCAATGTGAGACAACATTTTAGATTTTCATCATTTAACCTTGCGGGTGAATTTGTTGACAAGGGATTGGAAGGAATCTTTTTTAGATTGGTCTAAAAGGAGGAATGGGCCCAAATACTTGTGATTTATGTCCATAAGCAGCAGAGAAAATAATTCAACACATTTTTCTTGTCCGGTATTTTTGCTAAAATAGATTGTTGACCTCTTAAAGTTAACCTACTGTTCAGACTAGCTTGCATAATTATCAAAAGCTTCCTTGATTATGTTCATTGTGTCCCTGTTTGATTTTCCAAATAGTAAAAGATCGTTGACAAACATTAATTGTGAAATTGAGGGTGCATAATTGTTAATTTGGACACCCTGATGAAGATTTATTTGCCTCTCCATGTCATACAAAATTCTTTAAAATACTTATAAGTAGAGAAGGAATTGATAGGGGGATTATGGACAACCTTGTTGGATCCCTCTTGAAGGTCTGAAGACCCCTTTTGGAGCTCCATTGAGAATTATTGAGAAGGAAGTACTTGTTATTCCTGCCATGATCAGGTCTATGATGTCGATGAAACCCGAAGCTAGATAGGGTTTATTTCAAGAAGGCCCACTCAAATATATCATATGCCTTAGACATGTCAATTTTCAAGGTAAAGCACCCATTTTTTTCCTTTCATTTTCCCCATTGAATGGAATATTTTTTGTGCTATAATTATGTTATCTGTTGTCTGCCATCCTGGCACAAAAGCTAGAGATTAATCCACTCTTGATCATGCAATTAGCTATAATTTGTGCCACTATTTTGTTAATGACATTACAAAGAAAAATGGGTTGATTATCCGATGGGACCTCATTATGTTGCTTTTCTGGGATCAAAAGCTATGTATGTGTGGTTAACATTTCTTGGGTAGCTTTTTGTTCTAATGCATTCCTGCACAAAGTTATCCACATGTTAAAACAAGGTTGGCATGCCATCTGGACCTGGATTTTTGAGTTGGCTTATAACAAATATAACTTCTCTGATCTCTTCTATATCTGGGATTTTGTTGATAAACTCATTTTCTTCAGAGGTGACCGGGTCATCAGTAATAGCAAAATTTTCTGACATAGGTAATGGATTGGAAAAGGAAAAAATCTCCTTGAAATAATCAATGAAGCATCTAATATTTTCTACAAAATCTTCAGTTAGTTCTCCTGAATGTTTCCAGATACAGCTAATTTTGTTTTTCCACCGACGGTTTAACATCACCAGGTGAAAACACTTGTGTTCCTATCACCCTTTTCTAATTTGGGTAAGTTCCACTATATATATATGTGTGTGTGTGTGTGTGTGTGTGTGTTTCAATGATTTGGTCCATTCAGTTCAGTTGCAGATATTTGTTCAGTTCAGTTTAGTATTTTAGTTTTAATAATGTTTCCATTCAGTTATACATTTTGATTTTCATCATGTTCTGTTATTTGTTCTATCTTATATTAGAAACATTATTTTGATACGTAAAGTAACTATTTTGAAAACATGCCTTGTTCTGTTTTGATTATGAAAATATTTGTGCTCACTGATTCAATTGTTTCAACATGCTAAGTAGTGTTCTTGTTTATTTGCAAAGTCAGTTACGCTTAATAAGTTGACACTGTTGTTTTCAGATGATGAGGATGACAGGGTAGATGAGTAGCTTGGATTCCAGTAAGAAGAGCGATAATGGAGATTCGATTCAGTTATTTTCAAACATTATATTATTTTATTTTAGTATTTGTTTAGAGACCTATTTTGATTTAGTTTAGTTCAATTATTTCAATTTTATTTGAAGATATTTTATAGGTTAGTTTAAAGTTTCAATTTTATAGAGATAGTTTGTTATTATTTGGGTTTATGTTAGACTATAGGATTTTATTCATGGTTTACGGTTTATAGATTTTAAATTTAATGGAATGGTTATAGTTTGGTTATGAGATTCCATTGAGTATGTATGAAAGGAAAGATGTGAAAAAAAAATTCCTAAGCAATTTAAATGACATTGATGTGAATGGATTAATGTCACGTGTCAAAATTTATAGCCGTACAAGTATAGATTTTCGAGCACGACAAGTTGGGACCGGTTGCACATAGGTGGTACCACTCACAGTACCCCCTTGTGACCAGTCCTCCCCCTTTGGGACCCCTCGTAAGAATCAGATAGTACTTTTTTCATATTGACCCTTGTGAGGACAAATAGCCATATCTCTCTGTAGGAAACTTGGATTTACGCACCATTTGATGTGTTAGAAAGTAGACTTAAAGACCTTTCTAATGAGATATTTTTTTAACCTAGATTGTCTCAGGATTTATGTAGGTTTGCCTATGAAGTAACCCTAAAGCACACTTAGAGTAGCTTCCAAATTCGATAGGTTCAAGGTCGAACTTGGGTTCTATAGTTCTAACTTAGTCTAAAGGGTTCCTAAACCACTCTATGGTCTGTCTAAAACATGTAAAATGATAATTTTACTCTTATACTAGTAAAATTATAGTTTTTCCCTTTAACTACAATGTGAGGTGTTACAATAACTCTATTTATAGAGTTTTTGAGAAGCCTAAGATGTCCTAGGGGGTTTAGGATCTTTATCTAATTTTTATCCATAGGCTATAGGGCTTAGTATCATTAATTAAGTCAAACTACATTAAGGATACTCTATCTTTCATTAATGACCAACTAGCACACCACTAATTCAATAATCCATGTTAAATATTGCAATTGACCTCCTGGATATATGAAATTAATAATTAAACCCTTCCTTATATCTGATATATTTCACAAGTATGTCCTTCCACTACACAATAATCCTTAATGGCCCTCTAGATGATAGAATAATCAATGTCTAACCCCTTTGGTCATTAAAACATGATCATTAGAATCTTAATGAATCAATTGGACATTTAAAAAAAATTCTTTGATAAACTATTTTTCAAAATTAAATATATTTGTTATAATTTAATTTAGAAAACATTTGACAAACACTTTATCGAAAACCATTGATGCCAAATTTTCTTACCCAATCAAATCTTGTATTTTCTAAACTAAATATTCTCCCACTTAAAGGTAGTGGATTCCTTATTGGGCGTGTTTACATCATCTGAAGTATCATATAAGCTATCCAAACTACATATGATATAGCCTCTGATAAGGTATCACTTGTAGATAGCTTAAAATAACAAACAAGACAACTTACAGAATATAAACCCCTTATCTCTAAGGAAGAGTATAAATATGAACAACACTTATCTTGACAATGATGTTTTACCAAGTATGTTCATAATGATCAATTTAGTAAATTTATTTATGCACCCACATGCAAACTTAAAGTCTCACTCTAGTACCTGAGATTACATTATTCATCATATGACAGATCTACATGTAACAGCCCTATAAGTGATGTGTCCAGCATTACCCATAGTTGTAAAGTTTCAAGTCTATGAGAACTTGAGTATTAGATCTCTCTTCACACTCCAATGTGTTTGATATCCTAATTTGTTACTTGAGGACAACATATTTCATCACATGAGATCAAATAATTACCCATATTAAGAAATAATTAAATGTGATGATAGAATAAATTGTTCTTTATTAATTTAAAATAAATAAATAAACTAATTTTCTTATATTTTATGTGAATTGCCTTGTCAGGACACATATTTCCAACAATATTTAGAAAACAATGCTAAACCCTCTAAAGATATGCAGTGTAGGTCGAATCCTAATATGAAAGAGGTTGTTACAACAGAAGTCCTAAAACTTTTAGATGTAAAGATCATAAACCCTATTTTTTATAGTAATTAGATATGTCCTACTCAGGTGGTACCTAAGAAATATGGCATAACTACAATTAAGAATGTAAATGATGAATTGATCCCAGCCAAAGTCACAATTGCTTGGCATGTGTACGTTGACTATAGGGAGTTGAACTTGGTGATTAGGAAGGACCATTTCGCTTTTCCATTCATGGACCAAATCCTAGAAAGAGTAGTTGGTTACAATTTTTTTTATTTCCAAGATGATTATTCTTTGGATGTAACCAAATAGAGATTGCACATGAGGACCCAAAAAATACCACTCTTACATGTTGATTTGACACTTTTTCTTATTGAACGATGCCATTTGAATTGTACAACACTCCTGCCACGTTCCAGAGATGTATGTTGAGCATATTCAATGATTTGGTAGAACATTTTCTTGAAGATTTATGGATGATTTTTCTACTTTTAGTAATTCATTTGATGATTTTTTGAAATTTTGAAAAAAAAAGTATTAAATAGATGTATAGAGAAAAAAGTCATTTAAAACTGGGAGAAATGACATTTCTTAGTTTCTGAAGGGATCATGCTTGGTCATATTATCTCCCCTATAGGAATCGAAGCGAACAAAGCCAAAATTGAATTAAAAGCCCAAATCCACCAAGTTGAGCCCACCTTTATGAGACTGAGCCAAGCTTGAGCATTGCCTTCATGTGATAAGCCCGAGCTAAGCTGGGAAAAACTTGGGTCGTTGACACCCCTACACATAAAGGTGATTTTACAAATGGAATGATACATAAAGAATAAGAATTCTTATTCTTGAAGCTTAAATGTTTTATAGCTCAATTTATTATACAACTAGTCAAGATCATCTACTGTCGTTAAAGTATCCTTAAATTATTATAGTGCTTAATTTACGTGTTGCACTATAAACACACCCTTAATGACAGTAGAAAATCCTCCCTCTCTCATGAAAAACCTCATAGAGTCCTCCAGCAATGCAAGGGGATGAGTGGACCACTTAGAGAAGGACCCATAGCTAAGCCCAAAAATAGCCAACACATGCGCTAACTTGTTGGCATTTCTCTTAATCCAAGAAAAAGAAATTACTTCAAATGTAAATGCCAAACTCTAACGATCAAAGATCATGCCTCTAATAGAGCATGACCAAGAGGAATCCTCTTTTTGATAAATAAGAGATAATGTTTCTACAGTTCCCTTCAAGAACAACCTTTCATAACCTTAATTCTTGGGCCTTTTATAGGCCTAATCTAACAACCCAACATTCAACTGCCACAACCATCCCACACAATCAGGTTCCAACTAGGAAAACAAAGAGGAACCATCCTCTTTAAGTATACCAACATTGGCTCCCATTTTAGCTTCCGATTAGAGGTAGGCACCATCAAAATTAATCTTAATCTAGCCTTGACAAAGGGGTGACCAAAAAGAAGCACCATTCGAACCCTTTTATCATGCAAGTTATCTTCAATATTGTTTGCTACTAGATACTCTGAATGTTTTAAATCATGGTGTTAGTTATCCTGGGGCAATAAAAGGACAAATAAAATCATGCTATCAAAATTTTCTATTGTTTGATGGTTTATTTGGATAAATAAGAAACAATATGATCTTCAAAATAATCCCTTCTAACCCGGTGAAAATTGTAATAAGGCTATGGCAGCCACTTAGGACAATGAAACCTGAAATTGCTAAGTGCGTAATCCTAGAGGGGGTGAATAGGATTTCTAAATTTCTTTAACCCCTTTAGAGATGTTAGG
>JAOXJP010227033.1:0-11377 GCA_025762735.1 Platanus orientalis | reverse complement strand
TTCTTTTGGTAATTTTTTTTTTTTTTTTTTTTTTTTTTTTTGCTTTTTTATTAACTTTTATGGCTTATAGTTTGGATTTTCTTCATTTGGTATCAGAACAGGTTCAACCATGGGATCCAAGTTTAGATTTGAAGATTATGCTTTTAAAAAAAAAAAAAAAAAGTTTACATTTGAAGATATTTCCCCAGTGGTCACCAAAAGGATTTCAAAGAAAATAAAAAATGAAGGGTTCACTTGTTGAGAAGCCTTTCCCATGATCCAATTTACAGCCCAATAACCTTTTGCCCAATGAAAAAAGGAGGCATCTTATATACATTCCAAAAACACATGTTTCCTATTATCCAAAAAAAAACACATGTTTCAAATTATTTTTAAATAGGAAAAGAAAAGGATAAAAGAAATGCCTCTTTTTTTCAATAATTAAAGAAATGCCCCTTTTTGCTACATGGCAAAGGGTTATTGGGCTGAATCTAGCAGTATGGGGAGAGGGTGGAGGTGCAAAACATGTGAACCTTCCACCTTATCTGCCACATCCCAAAATTACTTAGAATTACTTATAACCTGCCACCCCAGCTGACTTGTATATTTAGAAATACTTGGAAAATCTAGATTTTGGGTACTTTCTACTATGTTGGGTGGGTTTTCTTGAAGACTGACAAGTCTGTCTTGAAATTAAGGCTCTTTACTCCTATGTCCATTTGTATTAAAGCAGATCCAATTGATCTGGAAATGAAGAATACAAGCATGGTTTTTGTAGAGATGCTTTCCTGGAGCACACAAGAAAAATACAGACTTTCAATCAAGAGTACATAACTCAAAAATCAACAAAAAAAAATAAAGGTGTTACACCTGAAATGCAGAGTAAGATTTGATCCAAAAGCATTTCTAAGATCTAGAACTTCCGATTCTACCAATGTTGCATGATTTTTCCATTTTGGACCCCAAAAGATATCAATGATCAGTGGAGAACTAAAAGACAAGTTTGCTTATTGAATAAAGCCACAACGATATAAAGCTTGGCAAGATGCAAAAGGGAATAGCGACATCCCACATGTATGGTATGGATTACCAAGAAATCCTTGCTCTAATTATCAAGATGAATTTTATTCAAGTTATCTCATCATTGGCAGCCAATCAGTAATGGCCACTCTTACAGTTTGATGTTGAAAATGCCTTCCTACATGGTGGTTTGGAAGAGAAGGTATTTTTGAGACCACCACGAAGACTTTTTTTCCCATCAGGAAAATTATAAGTTAGTAATCTTAAAAATGCTTTAGATAATTTAAAACATTCTCCACGAACTTGGTTTGAGAATTTTAATTGGTACCATGGTAAAGTATGGATATGAACAATGTCAGGCTGATCATACTTTGTCTGTCAAACATCGGAGGAGTAATATCACTGCACTTATTGTCCATGTTAATCATATAGAAGTGACAAGAAATAATATGGGTGAAATATCAAATTTGAGGAGTCAACTTACCAAGGAATTTAAAATCAGAGACTTGGGATAGTTACGAAACTATCTTGGGATTAAAGTTGCTAAATCCAGGAATGATATCTTCATATCATAGCAGAAGTATGTTTTGGATTTGTTACAGGAGACAAGAATGTCTGGTTGTAAGCCTGACACATCTATAGATTCAAATCATTGTCTTAACGAAGATGAAGGGGATCAACTGATTAATGCAAGCCGATTTCAAAGATTACTAAGACATTTTATCTACTTCTCTCTTACCAGGCGAAATATTACTTATGCAGTGAGTTTCATTAGTCAAATTATGCATGCACCACATACTATGCATGTAGAAGCTGCTTATCAAATTCTTAGTTACTTGAAAAAAGAATTTTGATAGGGACCTAATACATATCAAATGGGTCCATCTATGAATTGAGGCTTATACTAATGCTAACTGGTCAAGTTCAGTATCAAACAGGCAATTTACAAAGGGTATCATACTTTTGTTTATGGCAATTTAGTTACATGAAGTAAGAAACAGCTTGTGGTTGCAAGGTCAAGAGCTGAAGTTGAATTTTGCTGTCTCATGGAATGTGAACTATTGTGGTTGCAAATTCTTCTCCAAAAGCTTAGTTTTTTCTCACAGGGTCCAATGAGCTTATATTGTGATAATAAGGCTGCTATTAATATTTCTCATAACCCTGTTCAACATGAATGCACTAAGCTTATAAAGGTTGACAAACATTTGATCGAAGAACAAATCAAGTCCACAGGCATCTGTACACCTTATATGAAAACAGGAGATCAATTGGCTGCAATTTTCACTAAAGGCCATAATAGTCTTGTTTTTCTTAGTATAATATCCAAGCTAGGTATGGAAGGCATATACATTCCAGCTTGAGGGGGAGTGCAAAAGTGTATTATAAATTAAGGTAACATAGGTTTATGTGTAAGGGTAAAATGTCTTTATTTCATTGCAAGGTTGGTATAGGATTTTCTGTAGTTATAAGGGTATGAATGGAATTATACCATTCAACCCTACTTATGTTAAATCCGGTGAGCAGCCACTTTGTGCAAAAGCCAAAGGTTAGGTCTGTTTCCTGCCCACCCCTTCCAGCACCCTGTAATTACAGTACCAACATGGGTAATGACCTATTTAACCCTACTCATGTTAAATACATATTGATTGTATGAGATAACATAATCATACAATTCTCTCTCTCTACGTTCTCCTATTCTTCTTTCTTTCTTCTTCTTCTCTTCTTTTCGAACCCTAGTTCAAACATAATATACAACAACTTGAATCAAGTATAAATCTGGTGCTCAAGCTCAAATCAATAGAGCACTTGCGAATGGAGGTCATCTCTAGTATTATCTTAAGAGGTGGTGGTATAAATCCACCAAGATCCTTAAAACATAAGGTTAAACCTCATTAGGTTGGAGCTGGGTCTCTTAATCTCATTCATTTCAAATACATTGAAAATGCATAATCAATATGTAAGACTCAAATATACAGCTACATATATAATTTCACTCATGCTAACACCTGATACCTAAATTGACCATCTACAAAAGGTGGACTTGAAGGCCACATTCTCTTCACAAGAATGGTATGACTACTGCGAGAGCATGTTGTAGGGAGGAAAGCCAAACAGATTGTGTCTAGCATTACCTTCCAGGAGAGTGTCAAATGGTCATGAACATTTTAAAGCTAGTTGTAAAGGTCCTTAGAATGGCAAAGGGGAAAAAAAGTCGACGATGGACTACATCTATGAAGCCACACACTTGATGAGAGAGGCGAATAAAGCGGTTGCCCTTAAGAGATATGTTAGCTTCCAAATTTTGTAGATGAGAGATGAACAAAGATGCTTCTCTACCCACTTTCATCAGGCCGGTGATACAGAGCTGCCAAGGGATTGGCAGTGTTTCCCTGCTGATGTGGGCCTTCAGCAGAAGCTAGAACAATAATTTTAAAGAAGAAAACAAACAAGAACTCAATACTGGAAAATCTGGGGTAGATGTGCAAAATACCCCCAGTCATGCATCAGAAAATTATGCACTCTGACAGGGTGAATGTTGGGTCTAAGATGTATCACTGTACCAACTTTCAACAGATTTGAATGTAATTTGATGTAGATATCTATATCGGAGAGTTACTGCTGTATACCAAATTCAAAAAAACAGAATAGTAATAAGGGAAGATTAGCCAAGTCTTAAAGAGTTCAAGGAAAAATTCTATAGAGGTTTTAGAATTAGAAAGGGGATATATGTAGGAGAAAAACCTTAAAAGACAATCAGAGCAAAGCCTAATCTAAGGGTGGGCGATTTTGAAGGGAAGTTTTGTGGGTATTTTAAGATTGATGCAGGGGTGAGGTGAATGGGGTTTTGATGTGCTGATCAGAAATCAGCCAAGGAAAGGCTATGGGGTATGGTCACAGGTTAGGGAATAGGAAGGTGTGGGTTCCTGATCAAAACAGTGAGGTAAAGGAGTGGTCTTGGATGTTTCTTGAAGTGAATCAATGGGGGGAAGAGGTTAATAAGGTCTGATTTCAGGTATGGATTCAAGGAAACCTAACAAGCATGAATCTTGAAAAATTCTTGAAGAGTTCTTATTGTTCGTTAATGGTGGTAAGCAATGACAGTAAATAATAGTAAGGAAAACAACAAGAAATACTAATAAGATTAAAGAAAGAAAGAAAAAAAAAAAAAAAAAAGAATTAAAAGAGGGAGAAGAAGTAGAAGCCGTGGAGGAGGAAGGAGAGAGAAAGAGAGAGGGAGAGTACCTGTCCACTAATGGACTCCAAAAAACCCCCAAACTTTATTTCTAAAATCAACAACTGAATTAGAACCTAAAGACATTTTTTTATATACTAGACCCAAACAAACTCCTAAACGAAATAGGACTCCCACTTTTCAATATTACACCTAAGACCCTAAACTTATCCCTTGTTACAAAGACTAGTTATCCTTTCCAAGGCCTTTAGGGCCTGGTTACAAATTAACCCCAATAAAATTAGAAAAAATAAACATAGAACTAGCCCTAAAATAAAATAAGACCAAAATAAAATAAACCTAAATAAATACAACCTTTCTAGAAACAACCCTAAGCTCTACAATCAATCCACTAAATATTTCCTTCGATTCTTCCAAAGCCCTTTCCATTGTGGTTTGGGCTTAGGCCTGTAAAGAGGGTAGGCCCTTTCCAGCCAAGTTAGGGCTGCTGCATCAGCCGATAAGTTACTTTATTTTGTTTCAATTACATTTAATTCTCAAGCAATGTACTAGTTAGTATCTGAATTATGTTTCTTTTCATTTCAGCATACTACCTCAACCCCAAGTATTAGTATTTGCAGAATGTTGGCATTTGGGCCAACCTATTGGCTACCTTAGGAGATGAAGTCACAAAGATTGAGCCAGGTGTGGAAGCATAGTCAAATGCCCTTGCAAAGGTGAGTACAATTACAACTTACATACCATTTTGTAACATCATGTAATTTACTAACACTAGTTATAATCGCAGGTAAAGTGGTTAGGGGATTTGATGAGATCCTTCAATCGTGTAGCTGCCATGGGCAAACGGATGAAAACATCTCTCCCCTATTGGTAGGGGAAGTCTCCATTTTATTTTCTTTCTATTTTTGGTACTTGTAAGCCTATTTAAAGGCCCCTACATATGGAATAAAATTCAGACGACGAATTTGAATTAAAATTGTCTCTAAATTGGTTGTGCGGCTGTGTGCTACCTATCTGTTAGACTGATCTCACCATTCAAAATACAAGATTCTGGACAATAGAACTGCACATGATTGGAGTTACCTAGACCATTCAAGGAGCTAAATCACACATCTTATCGTACGGCTTCCTATTTTGATTTCTTTGTAGTATACTCCTTCATTATAATCCTCATTTGATTTCATGAACTCTAATAAGAATTATGTGTAAGTCCTGATCTTTAATCTGTTCTTACAGAACCATGACTTGATTGGATTAATTTTCTGGATTTATAAAGATAGTGAAATCCCCCCCCCTAGAAACCATCTTCTCCTTCCTTTCTTTTATGGTATTGATCCCCTATAAACCCCCTAATCTTCCTCCTTGCTAATCAATAGGACAAGATTCCACACTTGTTTTGTTAGAACCACCAAGAACCTTAAATTTTCTAAAATTCCATGATTTAACACATCAAAACTTGTCCAAATTTAATGAAATTTGATTCCTTATATTAACTGTATGTGACATCAGTTTTCCTTATCTAAAAAAAATGTGTACTAACTTAAGGAGTGAGTAATTAGGACAATGTGGGAAATCCACATCAAACTCCCAAAAAATTTGTCCTTCTCTTTTGCATTTTATTCTTCTTCATCTTCTTATTTTCTCATTCCTAATTTGAACCAGTTTCCACCAAATGTAACAGGAGCAATGCAACTAAAAACCATCACAAGGAACCAAGTGATGGAACGCTTGAGACTGATTCCACGCAATCTCTTTGACAATCTTCATCAATTCCAAATTTCAAAAGTTCGATGTTTCTATATATCTGCCAAAAAATGACTTTTTTTTTCACAGCAGCAGTGGTATAAATACAAGCGGACAAACTACCATCCATAGTATAAGAGATTCTCATAAAACCAAAATTATTGCCAGCAAAACAAAAGAAGCAACCAGCTCTTTTTCGATTTAATGTAAACTCAACAGATGGGCACTTTGGTTGGTTTCACCAAAAGTGATCGTTGAGAGAACTCACCCAATTTCATCGTAACGCCGGTTCTGAATGAAACCCACAAGAACGAGATCACGAAAACTCAACCCGGGTATCTTCCAGAGCTCTAACCCTAGCATTCTTCGACAAAGACAAGGTAACCATAATCGATCAGGATACAATGTGGAAGCCAACGAAGAGAAGAAGTATAGATCTTCGAAATGTTGAAGCTCTGATCGAAGAAGAAATCACAGAATATGAGAGGTCGGGGCTCCAGGACATTTTCGAACCGGAAAGCACGCCTATCACTCCCTTATTCCACAATGACCATGGCCTGATGGTGATGATGGTGTTTTTGATTTTGTTATTCTTCTTCTTCGCGTGCTCTTCTGCTCTGCTGTCTGCGCTGTTCTGCATTTCTTTGAAGGCCTCGTTGAAGAAAAAACCCTTTTTTAAAACGCCACATCACACGACAAACGAAGCTCTAGGTAAACTCTAAAAGCTGAAGAAAGCCCCACCCACCAGTTTGTTTCCCTTAAAAGGTTGGTCCCCTTTGAAAAGGATGAGACCTTAACTCTCACATAGCTTCCAGTTTTGTTTTCTCATTCTTACTTCACTTTCTCTGTCATTCTTTTATTTTATTACTATTTTAATTCCTCCTTTAATGCTTTGTCCGGTCATCATAAAAAAATTAAGAAGGGCTAGACTTCCAACTCTTAACAAGTACACGGAATTACACTCCTTGGGTTGGACTTATTTGATGTGAGCATCTTCCTTTTTAAGGTTTAAGCACTTGAGCCCTCTGGTTCAATTGGTTGAGTAATAACTATATTAAATATTAACTAAATTTCTAGTAGCCAAGTGAAAACATCCTTTGTCCAAAAAAATAAGGGAACACAAAGATTAGTCTTAGCATCTTGAAACTGTTCTGGTAGATATATTCCAAATAATTGAATACATAAGTATATTGTCAAAATACATTTCAGATGGTTTTCAAATGAGTGGTCAACTCCATAATCAATTATCATCGGCCACACAGTTCATTAAATTAATCCATGGATTTAATAAAATCAAGTTGGTAAAAAGAACCAAATTCTCACATGGCTAACCCTCTTGATCCTTGGTATGTGTGTTGTAGAAGATCCAATTAAATAGTAGATATTTAAGTCATTGATTAGGACAAATTGTGTGGGCCTAATTGAGGTTGGATTGGAATAACTGTATTGGTAGGCCTTAAATGAAACTGGTCTTGTAGAATCAATTCTTTTTCTCCCTTTCTTACCATACTCAGACCAAGCCCCCAGGATTTGGTGCATCCCCTTAACAAACACTTAAAATCCTCCCGCATGCAAGGGGGGGGATACATCATGTCAAAAAGTGAAAATCACCTTCCCCAAAAATTGTAAATCACTTTTTTGACATGATGTGTCCCCCATGCATGAAGACTTTAGATATTCGTTAAGAAGGAAATCAAATCCACGCCACTAGATCATTAATTTCATTCAATAGAAAAGAATGTGCATAATTCCTAGTAAATGAAAAATATATATCCAATAGATGCATAACTCAAGATTTAGGGTCTCTGAAAAAAGACTAGGGCCTCGATTTCTCAAAATTAGAGTTGTATAATCAATGACCAATAAGGGAAGAGTGCTCCCTACATGGATTGCTTCTCATGTATGTTATATTCAAAAGAAGACATATATAGCAATCCAAGTTATCAATAAATTTAGAAAAAGTACCTACATTATGTCTTTTTCCAAACAAGTGTTTTAATCCCTTGGTAAGGTATACACTGCACTAAATCATCCCACAAGTATTAGCATTAGAACTATCATATATTTCTTCAATATTGAAAGGCACAGAATGAAAAAGTTGCTCCAGGATAGCACTGAAATGCATAATGAGTATACAGATTTTATTCCGTTCCAATCTAGAGCTATTCCTAAAGTGAATTGAAAAGTAAAGAAAACTAAGAAATTTGAGGAAATAGCTAAAGACCAAAAGATAGACTTAGAATGAAACTGGGAAGAGATTAAAAATAAATTAAAAAGAAAAAGAAAGAAAGAAAAGGGTTAAGCATACCAAAAGTTGTACCAATGGCAAAGAAAAAGAATAAGACAGGGGGAAAAGGTACCCTGTAAACTAAAGTGCAATTCTTTTAATTCAGGAAGTTCCCAGGTATGACTTTCAATTATTAATACTCTATGTTATAGTCTCAATAAATCTAGATGGAAATGATACTCTCATGAATTATTTGCTCCATGAGCAAAGTTGGATAAACAGTTTATCATGTACCTGTAGAAAAATGGATGAATATTACAATATTCTTAGCAAAATTACAAGGCAAAACAAGAAGAATAAATAGGTTCTAGTGGCTATCCATTGATAGTCTCAAAGAGTTCAGTGAAAATTATGGCACGGAATTGTTAATGAATCAGGCAATTCTATATAGTTTGAGACCTAAAATTCCAAATTAAAAAAAAAAAAAAGGAGTTTTCATATTCTTATCTAAAACAAAATATGTACATAGTAACTTAAAGAAAAAATCTAAGTTAAATAGGGATTAGAATTTTAAAATATATGTTGGCGTAATGGAAACAGCACTAGAATTCCATGTGATGGAATATAGGTTTAAACCACTCACAATCTATGCAATAAAGAATATAATTATAGCAAATAAATAAACAATCACATAAGACAGATTTTTACATGGTTCGGCAATGTGACTATGTCCACAAGAGATAATCAACTTTATTCACTATGAGAATGTGAAATCCATACAAAGAAATGTGTTTTGATGCAAGCCCAAAAACCCACACATTTATCTCTTATACACTGTCTCTCTCACACACACTCTCAAATATTAAAGAAAACCCCAGAAGAAACCCTTCTAGTTGCTCCCTCCCCTTCCTATGCATTTTCCCTAATTTATTTATTAGGTTTTTTCAACTCTCTTGGTTGTCAACCAAGAATCTTAACATGCAAGGAGTCTTTAATTGTATCTCCACATTGGCTTTATGTCCAGCCCCTTGAAGATTTCTTGTTGAAGTTAGTTCTACCTGTATCTTTGCCAATACACAGAAATTATGACATGTGCAACACATTCCACCTTATCTCACATTCCACCTGTATCTTTGCCAATACACAAAACTTATGACTTATGCAACACATTTCACCTTATCTCACATTCCAAAACCACCTAAAAAAAAACTTATGTCTCACTCCAAAACCCGTACATGTAAGTGTATGAATTTTGGCACATGACATTAATCCACTCATACTGATACCATTTAAATTGGTTATAAAATTTTTGTTCTTAACATTCTTATACATATAGTAGAATCACACAAATAAATCATAACCATTCCATTTTCATTTACAAAAGTTTGACCTGCTAAATAAAATCCATAATCCATAATTTTAAAATATATAGTCAAACATAATTAATCTGACAATAATTAATCTCCATATGATTGAAAGATCAAACTAATCCATTACATCCTATCCATTAAACTGAATTAACTAAATTGAACTAAATACAATTTGTTCCTAAAATAAATACTAAATCAAATAATAAAGTACCTGAAACTCTAAAACATAATAATAAACTATACTAAATCTTCATCAATGTTTTACGGGTCCATGTTACTAATTTACCATGTGATCCTCGTCATCTTAAAAACAATATTGTCAACTTTGTAAATGTGATTGAGTTTGCAAATAAATAAGAACACTTAAGACATGCAAAAGTATTAGGGTCAGTGAGCACGAATAGTTTTATACAAAATAGATAAAACATGCCTTTCAAACACATTAAGCTTTCTAATAGATACATGTAGAAAATAATGCCCTTCAATCTGAAACAGAGCAGATAATAAAAACAAAACTGGAAATCAAAATACAAAATTAAACAAAAATATAATCTGAATTACAGAATTAAAACTGAATAGATAACTGAAAGATATAGTTAACATATATTGAGACCGACTAAATAAATAACTAAAACAGATAACTAATAATGGTTTCACTTATTAATATGACTCAGTGATTTGGTACCTGATCACACGTATTGTAACACCCCAAAACCAAGATCACATGGTCTAGTTTCCTAAACGTATACCGCAATAAGTGTCACCACCTGTTAAGCGTTATATAATAAGACTTTAACATTTCTTTTATATTTTCACAATTATCTTTATCAATTATAGAGAAATCAATTACCTCTTTAAACTTTTGTTGCGAAATCATTAACATAATATGAATATAAATCCCTACAGTACTATGTCTATCCCAACAGTAACTAAATATCAAGTCTTATTGCATCTCTTTGAAAATTAAAATTGAAAACATAAAAAGCAACTAAGTCTCTAGTTTCACTCAACATTCTCTATCTAGCTCAATCTAATCATCACGATCCTTATCATCTGCATTTTGTTTTCTTCTGGGTGAGTTTACAACTCAGTAAAGTAAAATCATAAACTAACCAATATGAAAATATAGCCAAGACAAAGCACGAATATATTGATATTTAAAATAACAATAAAGACATTATACCTTTACTTGTACTTCACATATAAAACAGTTCATTCGCTTTTCAACAATTAAAATCATTCATTTATCACCATTTACAGTTTCCTAAATAGGTTATAATAGTCATATCATATTAGCAATCTTTGTTTTTTATTTCATAACAATTACATGTTTTTATCTTTTAATGTCTTATAATGTATTTAACAATTTTAATGCTCTAACGGTCAATACTTTGTATTATCTCTTTCGATTTCATGTCTTTCTTTTATAGTATAGTACGGTCTTTTTTCTCCATTCAATCTTTCATTAAGATGCCCAATCAATATAATCATCGTATAATTCTAAAGTGGATAGTCACTAACCAAAACTCACAATGATGTTTCAGGATAGTTACTGACCAAAGCTCACAATGACCGAAGAGTTCGATACAGTCATTGTACGATCACAAAACAAATAGCCATTTATTAACTCAAAATGACCAAAAGGTTCGATAAAGTCCTTACCTATTTTAACCCAACAAAAGGGCCCCATCAACTTAACCCCTTGATAGCAAGGTGGCCTCATTTAATAGTTTTTATAGATTTTCAATGTTTTTCATTCCTTTTTTATCATCTCTTTTCATCCTTACAATTATCTTCATTACAATATCAATTTCAAATTTTATAACTTCACAATTTCATATGTTA
>JAOXJP010227032.1:0-11377 GCA_025762735.1 Platanus orientalis | reverse complement strand
CCGTATAGGTATGGGTTTTGGGGCATGACAGTTCCCACCAACTCAGGTTTACAAATGGAGTTGAACATTGGCTACCCTACTAAAATAAGGGAAGACTAGACCCAGAGAAATAGGGGTTAACTCCTAGTACTAATCTGATTTCCAAATAAAAGGGTAGATCATTTTGTTGCAATTAGGGAAGGTGTTATGCACCCCAATTATCCACCATTTTAGGGTGGCTTCTCGTGGGCATAAGTGTTTTTGACTACCACAAATGTATGTGTCATAAAAGAGAAAAGATGGGTTTTATTTATGTTTTTCATATGCTTGACACCTGAATTTTCACTTTAATGCCTGAATTTAATTCATGGTAAAATTCAAGTGTTGGCCGCTAGAAATATCTAGCAACCTACCATTCTCTAGTTTGACCCTCTTTTGGGGGTCCCACTATTTTGTGACTTTACAAAGAGGTGGGGAACCCCTTTATGTTCATGCCACTTTAATCCCAAGGTTTGAACCCTTATGGAAAAGGATAGAACATAAGAAATTAAAGTTCATTTTTTAATCTAAGGCTTGGCGCCTGAATTTGACCATAACGCCTGAATTTAATTTAGGTTGAAATTCAAGCGTTAGTTGCTGACAAAACCAACAATTGGCCATGAAGTTTGAACTCATTTTGAGGGTCCGACTACTCTAAATGTTTTACAAAGAGGTGGAAAACCTCTTTATGGTCATCTCACAACAACCTCAGACCCTAGATTAGATGAAAATGATAGAATAAAATACAAAAGGAAAAGACAGGTTTTAACCTCAGCTTAATACCTAAAATGGGAGCCAACACCTGAATTTATACTCAATGCCTAAATTTTAATTGACATTAAAATTCAGGCGTTAAGAGGTATAAGGGCTTAAAGGGGTATTCTAACACATGGAAAGGTGCAAAAGGGTCATTTGGGTCTGGCATGGCTTCAGGGAAGACTAGAGGTCACAGGGTGGACCCCAGGACCTGATGACTAAATTTATCTTTGACGCTTGAATTTGAATCAAATGCTTGAGCATTAAAATTTAGGCATTAGCTGCTGGGCAAAATTTCAGCAACCTAATTCTTCACCAGATTAGACCCCTTAGAGGGGTTGGAAAATTCTCAAATTTTTAATTATGAAATAGAAACATACTTTACATGACATATAAAAAAATCTAGATCAAAATAATAACTACAAAATTCATAAAAAAAAAATACACAATAATGGTTAAAAGTAAAAAAGTTAAGAAAACTAAATTTTAGTGTAGATTTGGGGGGACTGTTCTAGGGCCCAACTATGCTCTAAAATTCATGAAATTTTTATGGGAGGTAGGATACCTATCTAGGCACCTAGCATAAAATTTGAGTCCATTTGTCTCTCTAGAAAAATCAGAAAAAATTCAAGACTAGGCTGTGGTCAGAAATAAACCCCAACAAAGACAGATTGTCTTTACTGTGTAACCCTCTTTAAGAGTTAATTAAGAAATGAAATTAGTGCATCATGGAAGCATGAGAGAGATATAAAAATAACAAGAAAAAAGGCTAGATAATTAGTTAGAGGGTTAGGGTTTAGGCTTACCTTAACCAAGGGATGGGGTTAGGGTCAGTGTCTTAAGCTTTTCCCTTTTTTTCTTCCTTTTTTTCTCTTTCTTTTCTTTGGTTTTTCCCTTAGAAATTCTCCATCTTTAGCACAAAATGGGGGGTATTCATAGGGTTTTTGGAGTTGATTGGAGGGCTAGGATGGAGTTTGGGGTCATGGGGGATTAATGGCTAGGATGGCAAGGTGTAGAGGCCAAGGCATCCCTCAAATTGGTGGAGACCAATCTAGGGTTGAGATTATAGATTGGGTGGATAAGTGAGGGATCAAGGGTTAGGATCAAAATTAGGATTTTCTAGAACGGAGTGTTAGGATAGCGTTTGGGGGTTGGTTGGATTAAGGGTGGAGAATGAAGCTTAGTCATAAAACTACTTACTTTGATTGGTTGAGAGCAATCAAGGGTTAAGATAGTTTGTGCTAAATGTGGGGTTGGATAAGGGTTGTATAGATATTTGAAATTCAAGTATTGATCCTAGGGAGGGTATACAAGGGTGCACAAAATCAAGGGTGGAGAATGAGACTTCGCCACAACTCTATTCACTTTGATTGGTTAAGAGTATTCCAAGGGGTGAGATGAGTTGTGCTAGATGTAGGGTTGGATGAAGGTAGCATGGATATTTGAAATCCATGTAATTGAATCTTAGAAGGGGTACATGGGCTTTACAAGATTAATGGTGGAGAGTGAAACTTGGGAAGCAAACCATCTCCTTTGATTGTTTGGGAGGAATGAAGGGTTGAAATGGCTTGTGCTAGATCTAGGGTTAGATGAAGGATTACATAGATAATTAAAATTCAAGTAGTTGATCCTAGAGAGGGTACATGGGGTGCACAAAGGAGATTCT
This sequence comes from Platanus orientalis, assembly GCA_025762735.1. Taxonomy (NCBI): domain Eukaryota; kingdom Viridiplantae; phylum Streptophyta; class Magnoliopsida; order Proteales; family Platanaceae; genus Platanus; species Platanus orientalis. The sequence goes on along the minus strand of JAOXJP010227032.1, from coordinate 8,937 downwards.
CATCCAAGGGTTAAGGATTAAAGCTCTTAATGTGAATGCATTTATGAGCATTAATGAGCTAAAATTCAAAGAGAATGAGCTCATTAATCTCTAATGAATTAATTTCATGGGAAAAAGCCTTATTACTTGGCTACCTCACTTTTTGGGTTCCCGTGCTAAAAAACATGTAAACTCAAAGTATGTTATCAAAGTCTCAGATGTTTTGGTCCCATTAGATTAGTCAAAAACAAATTACGATAAGGGTGAACTGGTGAAATTAGGGTTTTTATTGACTTCAAAAACTCTCAAATAATTACTGGAAGGATAAGATGGTAAAATTGATCTTTAAGATCTTCAAACAAAAGGTGACTTAGATTTTGTGAGACACAGATTCAAACCACTCTGAATGATGATACCAGAGCAAGAAATTGCACTCAAAACTCTCTTTTTGGACATGTATGAAATCTTAACTAGAAATGCCACTGGGATTGCTAAAGGTTTCCGTGGAAAAATGATGGGTCACAGAGTATTGAAGTTTAGAGAGTCTTAAAGCCACAGGAACTGACAGCCCAACCATTAGGTTCATGGACAAGCTCCGAGAGCTTTTTTAAGAACGGTCTCTTGATGAGATAGAGTGATAGTAACTCACTGGAGAATGATGATTTTGGGATAGTTTGAGCTTACAATTGCTCTTGTTCAAGAAATACTCTTTTAAGGGTAGAGAGAAAACAGAGAAAATGGGTCTAACCTTGTAAAATTCTGATTTCATGGGAGTGCTCGGGGGCTCATCATGTGCTGAATATAGAAAAAGGTGTTTCTGCCTAATTTAGACTAATGTACTGATTAGGCTTGTAGTGCTTCCGAATGAGACTGCTCGGGGTGATAGTCTTTTAAGGACCTTGGAACTACTAAGAAATGGCCACTAACAGACGGAATTTTAGATCTCTGGTGAGTTCTCGGGGTTTAGTCAAAGTCTTAATAGTTGCCCCAAATGTGCAACATGCAACGCAAATATTTGTTACAAAATACTCATATATAAGTAAGCCTTAGCACCTCTGAAATAAGATGCCTTAGTTAATAGATATCAAAACAGATGCATGCTCATAGAAGCCTAATGCAACTCTCAAAGTCACATAACCCATGAAGGGTTTCCAACAAAACACACCTCAGATCAAAACAACTTAACCCATGTAGGGTTCCTGAACCAAATCTCGTCAGGACACTTCGTATGAAATCCAACGGATTATCCCACATAAGGCCTCTGAAAAATCTAAAATCAGATAACCCATGTAGGTCTCTACAAAAATGAAATCATATAACCCATATTGGGTCTCTAACAAAACTAAAATCTTATATGACCCATGTAGGGTCCTCGACAAAACTGAAATCTCGAACAGAAATAGTGGACAACTAGGGTCGTCTTCACCTATTAATTCCACTCGGTGATTGAATCCAGAAATGGGTCATAAGACCAATATAGCCAGAAAAAAATCCCCCAGGGTGTCAAGGGTTAACCTGTAGAAATCCCCCAAAGCATCAAGGGTTCTCCCGTAAAAATCCCCTAGGGCATCAAGGGTTGGTAGGCAACTACTGTCATCTTCACCTATTAATGTGACCTAATGATTGGGTACTTGAAATGGTTTATAAGACCAATATAGCCCCCAAAAATCACCTAGGGCGTCAAGGGTTAGCCCACAAAAATCTCCCTGGGCATCAAGGGTTAGTGGGCAATTAGTGCTGTCTTCACCTATTAGTGTCACCCGGTGATTAGGTCTAAAACAAAATCCTCATATACAAAATGGTACTTTGAAATCCATGCATACATAGAATAGTATGTAACTACATAAGGATATAATGCAAGAGAGGTCAATATAACAAAACTTATCTGTGGAACCATGTAAAGCTCATGTTTAAAAGCAAATGAAAAGTAATAGCTCATACTCACACCAAAATCAAATCCTCAGAATTCATCTTTTAACTCTCCAACACCAACAATAAGATAAGAATCCCAAACAAGACATGTAAATGCAATGATACTAATATGGAGCTTATTGAATCAAATGTAACTGGAGAAAATCAATTGAGAAACATAATAGTAGCATTAATGACTAACTAACATATGAAGTAGAATAAGCAACAAACTTGGAGCTAATCAAATTAAGAAGAGACTACCAAATACTAATAATGATGTGAATAGAAATCTCAAGTAAAGGGAAATTAAGGTAAACTTCAAGCATAAAGAGTAGTAATCATTTTTCCTTTTAAATTTCAAAAGGATCCAACCTTGTTACATTTAATTATAAAGAGAAACTTATGATTCTAATGAATCTATAGTGGTAGAGTAAATAAATGAGTAAATCTTACATACAACATGCCTAAATATGAATAAATCCATTCATACACATATAGAATTCAAAATTTCTTGCAAACAAAGGCTTCTACCAAGGCATAATGGAAGAAGTCACTCCATGGAGTTATTAGAATCATCAAACATAATTAGATCTAGCAAGAAATGATGAAAAACTATAATCTAATCCAAAATAGCAATAAAAATAAAGGAAAGTGTAAAAAACTGAGTAGAACAATCAACTTAGGAACTCACCAATCCTTAATGGATTTAATGCTTGGATGAAGTGAACTCACTCAACTTCTCAAGGATAAAGCAATAAGAACCTGATATCTCATCCAAACTAAAGATTACAAATGAATAAATGACCAGGGAGTTAAGTGAGTAGCTTATCATATATGAAAACTCATAAAAATATCATAAATCTAGTAATCAAGTGATGCAAACTTGCCAAACTTCAAAGACTTAACAATCAAGTGATAGAGAAACCAAAATACCAACCAAATAGAAGTTTAACCAAGAAGAAAATACTAGAACAAAGGAGTAACACATCATGTATGAACAGTCACTATCTTAGCCTTCCTCCTTGTTCAAGCTATAAAATCCTCCAACATTTCCTTTCCTTTCCTTTCATCCTCTGTAAAATGGTATAGATCTTGTATTAATTACATAAAACATGAAGGTCTATGAAGAAAACAAGCTATCTTAGATGGTTTTTAAAGTTGGGAGTGAAACATACACAATTGAGGAAGAACTCCAACACTTAGCTTCAAAACTTCTCCCAACCTTTCTAACTCTTTCTCTATTTGATGTAAATGAGGTCATTAAGGTTTTTTTAACATATATTTAGGACTTTGGGTCAAGTTGAGGGGTTTTCACACACCCCAAAATGAAGAAAAGTCAATTTTGCCTAAAAAAAAGTAATCTGGGTCATTCTTAATCGATCCTAAATTGATCTGGCACATTCTTATGCACTTTTCTACAACCAGAAAAGTGTCGGTTTGATCCTAGATTGATCCTAGATCAATCCACTAAGTATGGCTCGAGCCGATAAGTGAAGGTTCGAGTTGGATAAGTTTTTCTCAACATTTACCCCTTCACACTAAATCGCTCATAACTTCATCTAGAAAACTTAGAAACTAGACTTCCATGTATTTTTAATGGTATATATATTGTACCTAAATTCTTTAGGATTGGTATAGGTGTGCCTATAAAGTTACCCTAAATCTGTGGGCCTGTTAACATAGGCACATTGTGGAAGAATTGTTATAGCTTCTCTTAGAAAACTCTGTTTCACAAATCGTTTGAAGCGTTGAAAAGCAGACTCCTAGAGATTTCCAATGATATATGCCTTGCATCCTAATTTGCTCGGGATTGGTACAGATTTGTTTACAAAGTTACCCTAAATACACTCTTTGGACAACTTTAGGACTTGACAAGTTCAAGGTCAGACTTGGGTTCTATACTTCAAGCTTGGTCCAAATGGTTCCTAAACCATTCTATGGTATATATAAAACATGTGAAATAACAAATTTATCTTTACATGTGTTAAATTACATTTTTACCCTTTAAGTGTAATGTAGGGTGTTACAACTAATGTGAATGTTGTAGATAACGTTCCTTAAGGCTTGGATGTACTAACAGCCTATATTCTTATTGTGTGTATTAACATGTTATTACAGTATTCATTTGAATAAACACACACCATAAATTATTTATTAATTTATCTTTAAAATGAGTCTAGGATTTAGTAGAACATATGGCACGATGCACATGCACGCCATTAGGCATCATATGATAGGCTGACCCAACCACCTAAGGAGGGAGGGACTAAGCCTACGCCTGTAGTGATTCATCTCACTCGGTACAAGTCAAACCTCATGGAAAGGAATGGTCAAAGAGATATGTGCTGGATGCATGTCCTACCAGCCTCTGCCACAACTTCCCAAACCTGGTCCCACCAATAGAGATTTGTGGTGACAAATTGCACAGAGAAGCTTGAAGGGACTCGAAACCTGAGTCTTCGTATATTTTTCACCTCTACCCACATGCGATCAGCATAAAGGCGTAGGAGCACTCATGTGGTCTTCAGGTGTACTAGAAGTGGCATTGATGTTTGAGCATTGTTCATAGGTTCTAAATGATTACTCGAAGGGTTAGATGTTGTGTTGCATAGCCTTTCTCACATCTTCTTATGATTCTTTTGAGGCAACACACCGTCTCCCTATTTATGTGAATGTCTCAATGAGACATATCTCAATTCTTTCATTCTTTTGCCATTGGAAACATGTACATTTATGTAGAGCACTTATCCTTTTGAGGCACATTGTATATAATTCTTTTGAGAGGCATTGCACCGTCTCTATATTTATGCAAATTTCTCAATGAAAACATATCACAGTTCTTTCATTATTTTTCCCATTAAGAACATGTATATTCTTGTAAAGTAATTATCCCTTTGAGGCACATTGCCTATGATTTGTTTGAGAGGCAAAGAACCATCTTTCCATTTATATGAATGTTTTAATGAGACATATCACAATTCTTTCATTCTTTTTCCCATTATCAATATGTACATTCTTGTAGATTAACCCATATTGTACTAGTTCTTTAGATTCATTCTTATGTCTCTCATTCATTTGAGGCAAGCATCCATTACCCACATTCTTTGTCCACACAAGTATTGTAGTCATAATTCTTGACCTCAATAACATTATGGGACATTCATTCATTCTTTAGGGATGGAACCGCTACACCCACAATTCTTTGCACATCATCAATTCAAATAATAATAAAGAAAGGAATAAAATGAAGGGGAAAGGAACCCACATAGTAAAAAGGACATACAAAATGAATAAACAAGGCTCCCGAAGGCCTGCCACAAGTTAATAAAGAGTTTGTCAAGTTTTCCCACTCAAGGGGCCTTGAGCTCAATGTCCCAAGTAGAGTCAATAATAAAGGGAAGAAGCCTAATCACTCTCATCTGTATACTCCTCGTACTTTGTCTCCTCCTTGTCGCCTTCATCATTGTCTTCATCCTCTTCCAAATCATCACCGACCACCTCTGACTCTGGTCGCCTCCTCCTTGAGCTTATGGCTCCCACATGCACTCCGCCTTGATGATTGGGACCAGACTGAAAAACAAAAAGTTTCAGTCTCAAGTTCAAGCAATTCAATTTTACATAAGTTGAAAGATGGGGTTTCCAAGAAATGTCACCTCATGATCCATGGAAAAAGAAGGGATCGAACCGATCTGCAACTTAAGTTGTAGATCCGTGGTTAGTGTCTAATACACCCTCTCCACTCCCCAAGATTTTGCAACAATTCTCGGTAGGCACTAATCGACACCTGTGAAGGGCACAAATGTAATACACAACTTCGAAACCAAAGGAATAAACATAAGAAGTGAAGAGGTTGTTGGCTTAGAAATTCTGGATTCCCCTCAAACGAAGGGAACACAGAGCTTGCGGGAAAATCTTTCTGGATGGGATGCATATGGCCCATAGGATAGATAACACCGGAACTTGTTGGGGAAGGTGAGCCGACGCCATCATCATGCTAGAGGACGAGGCAGAAAAGGTAATGGCCTTCATGCGTTAAGGAACACGAGAGTTGAGGTGATAAAGTTGCCCAATAATTGAAGATTTTGCTAATAACCATTTCAAGGTTCACAATGTAAGGCTTCATTTGGCAGCCACATGTAATGAAAACATTTCATTTGAAAGTCCCAAGGAATTTGTAACCACAAGGGGATGGTTCAAAATGAACTCATTCAGATTTGCGGTGATTTGTACTTGATAACTTAATCATTTCATTTTAGAGAAAAACCTAAGATGACTTCATTTCTAATTTTAGTTAACAAATTAGTATAAATTTGTATGAGTTCAATACAAACCGTCATCACATGGCTACAGATGCCTTAAGAATTTAAAATGAAATAAATAAGGCACAGTTTTTTTAGGTCATTGAAGGGGCCTAGGAAAATCCATCTACTGTGTGCCACATAATCTTATCCCAACTGTAGAAAGCTGCGGAGGTCCGCTCCAATGAAGGTGAGATCCACCTTGTAGTCCTTGAGGAGAGAAGGATCTGGCATAGGAGGGGCAAGAATGATGAACCCATCAGTAAGGTGTATCTGGTGCTAACAGCAATCCCCCAGATACCATTGCCATGACTTCATGCACACTAAAAGGTTTTACGGCGGCTCAAGGTCCAAAGGCTCAAATAAGGCTCCTTACCGAATTGCTGATTTGCTCTAACCTGTGAAGAGGTATGATTCAAAGTCAATGATCATCACTAACAACACAAGCACACAAGCTCTAGGACTTGCATCCTCGATGGTGAGCCTATCAATCAACCCCCATATGGCATGCATCTTGTGAGCTCCTTTTGTTTTTTTAAGTGAGTGGCCCACACTACCGATCGAGGAATGACATTCTTGTCAAGTGCAAAGGTGTGTGGGGCCAACAGCCCAAACCACTCAAAACTCCAAATCTACAAAGAAGAACAATTGTTGATAGGAGACAGTCATTAAAGCCACATATGAACAGTACAAATGAAAGGGCTAAGTGACTATGCATACCTCCAAAAGATTCTAGAGCCAATAGCAACCCAAAGCAAATGTCGTTGAGAACATCGTTATCATGTCAAATAGGTGGGCAAGGACAGCCCTACCCCAATAGTATGTCCTAATCCTGTCCACATCATTGAGACTACGGAGGTAGTCAATTTTTCACCTAATCATTAGGTAATGCAAAGAGTACCCAAACATGTACATCAAGAAGGTTTGAGCCACCCTCCAAATTTGGCTGTCATTGGCAATGTTGCCATAATGGGAAAACGTCTCTTTGAATCATGACATTCGAATGCTACAACCTTTGAATGCAGGCATAATGTGTTCGAATATCTTTTTGGAGTCATTCTTCTTGAAGTTAAGGTTGATCTTGATCTTCTTCTTGCCAAATGGGATCCCTAACAAGGCAATAAAAATCAAGTGGGGTTATTGTGTACTCCCCAAAGTGGAAGAAACTATAGGTTTCAGGGGACCATCTTTCGGCAAGGGCAGCATAATGTCACCAATCGTCCCTTTGGAAGTGGAAAGGCAGGAAAGTGCCAAAGTCAGCATTGATCACGATCTCCCTTTCCCTTTTTGGTAATCTCTCCCACCACACCATGACGTTAGCAGAGAAGTCGTGTATCCAGATGTTGTTGCAATTCTACAATTAAGGCAAACACAACCCAGGTCAATCATTGTGACATTTTTTCAAACATGTGCAAAAGGGGTCAAATGATTTGGTTCAAGAATTCTATCAAATAATTAAAGGGAGAGAATTCAAACTCATGCCAAATGGTGAATTGATAATTTTTTGTCAAATCACAACCAAGAGAGAGGTAGAGTGGAGTCCAAAGAGTTAAGAGGGGTCCCACACAATTTGAAAGCAGCAAAGAAGCACCGAGGACTGAACGCCACCCATAGAAGTGGGAGGTTATTCAAACAACCGTTGGCCCTAGGTTAACAGTCCTTGAAACAATTGTCCCTTCCTGCGAGGTCATTCGGATGACTGGTGGGTTGGGGTGGTTTATGTTGTTTTGATTCTTTGAAAAACTTTAATTTTAATTAATTTTCATAAAAAATATACATGTTCTCCCATAATCACCATATGAAATATTAGGATTTAATCAAAGAATATTAAGAAGAATACCTCAATGGCTAAACCGGACATAAGATGATAATCCGACCCGGTTTTCAAAGCATCCACACATGTTCTAGAATTCTTTGCGCTTCTCTCACTCTCAGAAAAGTTATAGGACCCATTCTGAGCATGGGTACCTCTATTTATATAGTATTTGAGAAGCCAAAGTAACCTTAGAGGGTGTGGGACTTATGGGACTCTTATCCTTAGGCTAGGGAGCCCAGTTTCTTTAATTAAGTCAAACTGCATTAAGAACATTATCTTTTATTAATTATAAATTGACACACCACTAATTGCAATAATTCATATTACATATTGTAATTGAACTCCTAAAAATAAAATATAACAATGAGGCCCTTCCTTATAGATATTTCACAAATATGTCTTTCCACTATATAATATTCCTTAATGACTTTCAGGATGATAAATAATCATTATCTAACCCCTTTAATCATTAAAACATTATCATTAGAAACTTAATGAATTAATTGGACATTTAAAAACATGTATTTAATAAAATCATTTCCAAAATTAAATATATCTATTATAATATAATTTTGAAAACTTTTGACAAACACGTTACCACGAATCACTGGTGTCAAATTTTCATGTCCAATTAAATCACGTATTTCTTAAATTGAATATTCTTCTATTGAAAGGCAGTGGATTCCTTGTTAAGAATTTGAATCCTCTCAAGTATCATGTAGGCTGTTGTGAGAAATCGCAAGTATACAAATCGCTCAAGTAATAAAGTATAAGAGTTGAGTGTCAAACCCACGAGGATTGTTTAATTTACTAACTACCGAAATTATATTAATCTCAATTATATTTGACAAAGTCAAAATTTAAAGAGTTGTTGAAACTAAATTAAAATGAAACAAACAAGAAGAAATATGTAGGAGAAATACAATTGATTAA
>JAOXJP010227031.1:0-11377 GCA_025762735.1 Platanus orientalis | reverse complement strand
TTTGTGTCACACATAATATATATATATATATATATATATATATATATATATATATATATATATATATATATATATAGAAGGCCACTTTCAAAATAGTCTTTGAGGTCATTTTAAAGGCCGCTTTTAAACAACCATCAGACCATCTTGAAGGCCACATTCAAAACAGCCCTTGAGGCCATTTTGAAAGCAGCTTTCAAACAACCGTTAGGCCATCTTAAAGGCAGCACTCAAAACAGCCCTTGAGGCCATTTTGAAGGTAGCTTTCAAACAACCATCAAGCCATGTTGAAGGTCGTATTCAAAATAGTCTTTGAGGCCATTTTGAATGCCGCTTTCAAACAACCGTCAGGCCATGTTGATGGCCGCATTCAAAACACTCTTTAAGGCCATTTTGAAGGATGCTTTCAAACAACCATTAGGCCATCTTGAAGGCCGCTTTCAAACAAACAATTAGGCCATATTTAAGTCCCCCTAATAAATCATGAGGTCATCCTAAAGGTCGTTTCCAAAATAAATGTGGAGGCCATTTCGGAAGGCCCCTACCGAAATAGACCTTAAGGCCCTCTTAAAGGCCACTTTAAAAAAATTAGCCATCTTGAAGGCTACAAATCATCATCATTTGGCCTTTAAAGGTCATTTTCAAATCAACAACACAAAAATTCATTTAGCCATCTTGAAGGTCATGTTCTAAGCAAATTATGGCTAATCCAGACCCCAAAAGAAAATTTCTTCTAAAAAAAACAACTCAAAATAAATAGTTAGGCCAATCTAGGCCACAAAATCTTGGGCTGATAGACCAGCCATTGTCAAAAGTTAATTGATGCTGCTCTTCGGGCATGGACAATATCACAATCATACCATAGTGTATCTGTTATCCATGAAGTAATCCCTTAAAGGTATTCATGACATAATATTTAGCACTGATCTTTCAGGATCACCACAACCTTTGGAGTAGGCTTAAAAAATTTCTCCTGTTAAAGCCATGTTGGCTGTTCAGGTTTAGTAACTTCACGTCAATGTGATGTTATAGAAAGACAAAGTTTATTGAGAATGCTCTTCGGGCGTGAGCAATATCACAATCATACCATAACCTATCTATTATCCATGATGTAATCCCTTAGAGGTATTCATGACATAATATTTAGCACTGATCTTTCGGGATCTCCGCAGCCTTTCGGAGCAAGCTTAAAAATTTTCTTCCAACAAGCCTTGTTAGCTATTCAAGTTCAGTAACTTCACATCAATGTGATGTTACAAAAAGCCAAAGTCTATTATCTATGAAGTAATCCCTCAAAGCTATTCATGACTTAATATTTAACACCGATCTTTTAGGATCACCATAGCTTTTAGTGCAAGCTTAAAAACCTTTTCTCCCATTTAAAGCCCTATCCACCACTTAGGTTCACTAACATCATGTCTGTGATGAGGTTATAAGAAAGGCAATCTTTCTAACATTCTGGCGGTTTGGGTGTAGTCAGGTGTTGGAACATCATACCATAGTTTATCTATTGTCCATGAAATGATCCTTTAAAAGTAATCATGATATAATATTTAGCACTGGTCTTTCAGGATCTCCATAGCCTTTAGAGCAGGCTTAAAAATTTTCTCCAAACAAACCATAATCATGCCACTCAGGTTTGGTAACGTCACGTCAGTTGTGATCTTACAAGAAGGCAAGTCGACATCAGTTCTTTGGGTGTGAGTAATATCATTCATCCCATAGCCTATTTATTTTTTGCAAGATAAAAACCATTAGATGGAATACGCGTAAGAAATACATAGCACTGATTTTTTAGAATTTCCATGGCTTTTAGAGAAAGCCTTAAAAACTCTTGTCTGAACCCTATTAGGCCCTCTATTTATAGTTTGTCACGTTGGGACATTGTAAGGAATGGTAGAACCGAGATACTTGTCAATCGGACAAGCAAGTAACATAATTCATTCCATAAATCTATGAAATTTTTAAGTTTATAGCACAAGCTTTTGCGTTTACTTAAGACTAGAAAATTGCCCTCACAATGCTTGGTCGATCCAGACCATCCACAGCTTTCCAGAGAGAGCATAACAACATCTCATGTAGAGTCCTGTCAAATGCCATGTTAATACAATAAGGGGCATTCCAGTTTATCCTATTGTAGGTCGAACCGAGTAATGACCCCTCTATTTAGCCAATTATCTACCGCATGACTCGCTAAGGTCACCCCATAGTATTACCTGATGCAACACAGGTGACACTATATATTCAATCCCTAAGACTAGCAATATTTTGAACCATGGTTTCAACATCATATAAGATTCAAACAACTATTATCTAACACGGTAAACTTCAACCCCCACAGCTTCTTGGAGAGAGCGTGACAATACCTCCCAATTGTGTTGGCGATCAAATATGTCACCGCTTCAACAGCCCGACCTGTTAAGCACAGGTCACCCCCGTGACAAAGCTTATATTGAGACATAAGCATGAGTCGCATTCCTTCCAAACGTTGTGTGATATGCCTCCTATGATAGATATTGGGAGGTCATTATGGGGTAAGGCGCAACAATAGATCTTGCGAGATCCCACCCTCTCTTCGAGGAAATAGTCAATATAAAATTTCCTTTGATTGGTCTCAAAAACTGTAGTGTGGTTCATGGATGAGGACACAATTACAGATTCGATCCATAGTCTATATATTCCATTAATTTATTATATAAACCCTTAGAGGTATTCATAAATAGTATATAGCATTGAACCCTAAAGTCCCATGGCTTTTTAGGGAAAGTTGCCCAAAATCTCTCATTGAGTCCTCTAGTTTGTAAACTTTGTCCAAAACGGGGACAAAGGGTACAAAAATGTAATGTTGCTCATTTTGGACGATAACAACATTGCAGATCGATCCATAGCCTACATACCCGGTTAATTTATGATATAAAACCTCATAGGAATTCATAAATGGTATATAGCATTGACCCTCCAAGGTCCCACAACTTTTCTACAGAGAGCTTCCCAAAATCTCTCCGTGAGTCTCTTCATTCGTAACTTTTGTCCAGAATAGGGGCAAAAGATATGGTGCTTGTAGCCTTGTCCAGAATGGGGAGAAATGATGCAATCAATTCCATAAATTATGGAATATTTGTTTATTGTAACTATTGTCTAAACCAGGGATGAAAGTTATAATTCATAGTGAAACTTATAAGAATTCCATCTTTGTCCAAGTATAGGGGTAAACAATACAATTATCTCAGAAGATTATGTACATAATGGATATATAAGCAAAAACAAGAAGGCATGGCTTTTAGCCATAGAAATCCAGCAAATCCATCATTTCAACAAATAATCATTGGGAAAAGTCATTTAAGAAAAAAAACAAAACATACAATAAACAATGATCCAGAAATAAAGACAAATGTTAAGATCATCTTATTGGTTTGCATGAATTTACTACTTTTGTATGATCGGGTTTCAATGATATTTTCTGCAAGTTTTTAGCATTTGTACCCTATGTCGATGACTTACATGTTTCCCGACGCAGTGCATATGCTAATAGTAACACCACTAAGGGTAGAAGAAATATCAGTAACTTAAGTATAACTCATGGATAGACCTCATCTTTCAAAAAGATAAAAAATATTTCAATTAGCTAATACCCAATTTCAAAATTTTCAAAAATATGATTCATTTCAAAAGAATTACAGAAGGCTGATTGAATGGATTCTCTATCCAAGAAGGCATTTCGAAAAGACAAAATGTTTACAAAAAACCCTAAATCCAAAGAGGTGAGGCCAATTTTAACCCTCTGGTTTTATCCACCAAAATAGTTCTAGGTTTGCCAAAAAACAACCTACCTAATATCCATGAGTTATACAAAAGAGAAAATGCTATAGTTAAGTCAAAATTTAGGAGCTTCTTTCCTTTGTCATGCATGGCTTTGCCAAGCATACCAAAGGGGCCATCTGTTAGCACCCAAATTTTGATTCAAGTCAATTAATGGAATCAAATGGGTTCATTATAGCATGAGATAGAAGCAAAATCTAGATAACCCTGAGCTTTAGATAGGCAAACATTTTCAATGGATATTCTTGTCACAAGTGCAATAATGAGGTCCGAACTCTATCCAAAGGCTAATCAGGTTGAACCCTAAGGACATTCTAGAACTTTGAGGGTCCAAATTCTCATTTATAGCTCTATACCATCGGAATTTTCTGGCTCTCTAAGCTTTCTCACATTGAAGCATCAAAAGGTTGGTAAATTACCATTTTACCCCTACACCCTTAAAAATCCCAACTAAAGTCTATTGGACTTAGTTTTTTTTTTTTTTTCCAATTGAGCCGTACTTGGGAATCATTCCCTCAAGAATTAATTCACATCTTTATACCATCTGGAGTTTGTCGACCCTCATAAGCCTACCCACATTGAAGCATCAAAAGGTCGATAAATTACCATTTTAACCTTACACCCTCAAAAATCCAATTGAGCCCTACTTAGGACTCATTCTCTCTAGAATCCTTTTATAGTACAACTATCTTAAATTTTTCAACCTTCATAAGCCTTCTCACAAAAAGCTGGCAAATTACCATTTTACCCCTACACCCTTAGAAATCCCAATTGAGCCCCATTGGACACATTTTCTCCAAAATTTTCAAAATCTTTTCACAACAAAGCTATCTGGAATTTACCTACCTTCATAAGCCTTCTCACATTGAAGCATCAAAGGGTTATAAAATTACCATTTTACCCCTACACCTTAAAATCTTAACTTCAGACTATTTGACCCATCTTCTCAAGGATTCTCCGACCTTCATAAGCCTTCCCAAATTGAAGCACAAAAGGCTAGTGAAATTATCATTTTACCCCCACATCCCTGAAATACACCATTTCTCTCCAAAATTGAATACTCGGTAAATCCTTGAAGGCCCGTCACAAATCAAAAACTCAGCTGGTCAATGGCTTCATCCTGGTAAACCTAAGATCTCTCTAGAAAAACCACATTAGGGCCCCTGAAAGACTAATGGTCCCCAATCACCCCATTATTCCCCAAATTATAGCCAAATCACTTTTATCAACATTAGACACTCGATGAACCTCCAAGAATTCTCTGAGAGTCCAAATCCCTCAAAGTCAGGCTCATTTTCTCAGATTTTTTTGAAATATTCAATAAACACCATAATAAGCAAGTCCATCCATAGGCTCAACATAGCCCAATGGCCTAGTTCTTAAAAAATCTAGGGTGTATCTTTTGGTAAAGTGACCTTCCTTCGGGAATCTCCCAAAAATTCACTGGGAATTTGATTATCTACCTGTCAGGTCTTGTGGACTCATGATTCCAAGACCCAGACAACCATGATCCCCATTGTGCCCACTTAAAATCTAGGAAAAACTTATCTCAAGTTCTCAAGAAATTTAGTCTAGGACAATTCAGGATTTCAAACATAGTTTTGACTTGGGTGTCAGATTCATGAACAATCAAAGCCTATGTCTCACAAACTCCAAAGGCCATCTTTCATATCAAGATTTCAAAAATCAATTTTACCATATTACCCTCCTCTCATATGTACGAGTCATTCTAGGGCCATTCAAAGTCAGTTTTGACCCACTTGCAAAAAACTCATTAACCTCGAAACATTCAGAGTCATGAAACCTAAAAGTAAACCCAGACAATAAAGGGGAAAATCTGAAAAAGCAATCAATACCCTTTTTCAAAAAAGGGGTAAAGACCTTAAGGATCACTATCCTAACCTCTACACCACATCCCATGGGTCCCACCACCCATTTCACCCCCTCACCACCACCACACACTTGGCAATGGGCCCCACCACCCATTTCACTTCATCAGCACCACCACATACTTGACATGGGCCCCACCACCCCTCACCACCTCACTCCTCTCCCCTCACTTACCCCTCTCCTCCTCACACCATCCAACCACCTTACCCCCCTTCTAGAAGATTCCACCACCTCAACTTATGTCATCCTCTCCACCTTACCCCCTTGGTCCCCACCTATAAATCCCCCCTAATTCATTGAAGGGGAGAGAGAAAAATCCAACAAAAAAAGAAAGAAAGAAAAGAAAAGGAAAGAAAGAAAGAAAAGAGAAAGAGAGAAGAAAGAAAGGAAAAAGGAGACAACTCGGCCAGGTTAGTCCCCCTCTCCTTCCCTTTTCATTTTATATTAGTAGAGCCCCTCATGCTGTAATGATCCCAAACCCAAGTCTAGATTTGTCACTCTCTTAGTGGAACATAGGGGACACAAGATTGTCTCCCCTTTACCATTTTTGTTTTGTTATTCAATGTGATAGTTACACTTCTCTCAAGGGGAGAAGTGAGGAGCTAAGGTCTTGACCATATGTCACCATATCCCTAACCCACCTACTTGCCAAATTTGGGCCTAAGAAGAGGCTGTTTAACTTCAAAAGCGGGCCCATCTTTCCCCCTAAAAAAGTGTGTTCACACACTGTATAGATGGAGTTAGAGATGAACCGAGATTTTTATTCACCCCAAAAATCTATTTGGCTTTTACTCTTATTATATTTTTTAGATAACTAATTTAGGCATCTAATTATATTTTTACAAGTCTTTTGTTGTATTTTACTATTTTTCTTGCTATTTATTTCCAAATATTTTCCCTTTTGTCTAAGATCTGTGTTTAGTTAGTCACTTGCCTTATTTAGACCATAACTCTCTGTGTATATTGAATTGGGATCCCAAATTTGGACTAAAGATGCATTACCCATCATATGCTTTCTCACCAAATTTGGGCCCAACCCCATTTGTAAATTTCCCAGAATGGGCCCTACAACTTGTCTCTTGTTCAGACCCTGTGCTAAAATGCACAAGACCCATTCTTTTGGGAAAATTCAAAAGAGTTTTTCCCCTTGTCCCAAAGGGTTGGGCTTTCTCAGAGGACTCTCTAAGGTAACCACCTACCCCTCTAAAAAGTCCCATGACCAGTAGACCTCGAGAAGTGGTCCAAAAAACCAAAAATAAGCTACTGGATTTTTGAAATAGACATAGTACGTGAAAGATCAAGCGTACCTCAAATATAGGCATACCCTGACCTTTCAAGCGTACATTAGTTAAAGGATTTTCAGGCTATCCCCAAATATCCAGTGGATTATAAGGACCCTCATACCCCCATAATGTCCCCATTTACAATCCCAATCTTGTTGGTGTGCTAGGGTGACCCAGTGGGGCCCATTTGAGTTAGTATGCCTAATCTTTCACAGAGTGAAAGATTAGGCATACCCAAATATCAGGCGTATCCTATTATTTTAGGCATACCCACCTAAGAAGGTGTTTCTAACTGTCCCCAGATGTCTAGTGGTTCATAGTAACCTACTGACATACAAAACCCCATAATACACTTAATGAATAATTTTTAGAACTTGGAATTGACTTCAAAGATCAAGTGGAGCCCATCTAAGGCATACGTTTGAACTTTCACTCTGTAAAAGATCAGGTGTATGTCTAAAGGATCAAGCATACTAAAAAAATTCCTATTTTCCCCTTACTAATAAAACAAAGAATAGTTAAAGATTGGCCAACCCACAAAATCCTCATCTACCTTGATTTAAACTCTGAAAATCCTAGGGTAAGCCCTTACTAATAAAATGGACTCCTAAAAGTCAATTCTAGACCATAGCCTAAATTTAAACATGAATTAAAATTCAGATGTACCAAAGATCAAGCATACTGAATGAAAATTCCGGCATACTAACAGAAAATCTTTCAAAATCCTAATTCTTTAGTTCTATTTAATAATATTTGGATATTGTTCGGTCAAAAGAGCCATTGTAAAAAGGTGGGTAATTGGGATTCCTAACACTTTCCCCAATTGCAACCAAACAGTTTACCCTAAAATCTCAGGAATCCCAGACTAGTCTAGGAGTCAACCCTAAGCTCAAGTGTCTAGCCCAGGCTGCAAAGCCCGTAATCCTTCTTTCCCTCGGAAAGGAGGCAAATGTCAACCCCGTTTGTAAAACCCAAGTTAGTGGTGACTCCAAACCAAATCCCAAAGGCTAACCCAAGTTAGTCGGGTGCGGTTCCCCGAAGTGGGGTGGGTAAACCACCCAGTCTTACTGCGATGTCCATAGTAGCCTCAAACGATAAGCATTTGGATTGATCTTCTCAATGATCTCAATAGATCCAATCTTTTGTATTCTCCCATTGGAAAATGGTCTTTAGTCAAGATTTCCCATACAAAATCACCAACATTAAACTCTATATGTCTCCGCTTCTGATCTCTTATAGCATTGTACTTTGCATTTAATTCCATCAACTTCTTTTCAATTCCATCATGAATATGCATCAACTGGTCAATAAAATCAGTAACCCTATAATTAGCATACTATAGATTAGGAACTAGTGCCAAATCCAGAGGTGATCGAGGATTAAACTCCATAAACAATTGTAAAGGGGCTTAAACCCGTGCTCCTATTGATAGTGCGATTGTAATCCTTGATCACTATGGCCTTAACTGAATTTTCCATATCTTAGTCACTATGATCATCATTTTCTTAATACTCAAAAAACAAATGCTCAAATTTCATTCATATATAATAATTTTTTTTTTAATTTTACAAACTTATTCCTTAACTTATGAATTTTCTTAATTTTAAAGAGTCTTGGGATTAAATGGATCGATCAAACAAACCATTTTTCTAACAACCCCACACACAGTTGTAGAGAGTTATCAAAATTTGAAAACCTTAACTACTTCACAATTTTTTTTCTCTTTTAACCATTCCAAAGAAAGATTAATTATAACCCACAATTTTGGTGGTTCAAGCCATCCCAAAATCATGTAGAAATTCAACTCAAATCATGGGTTTAGAGCCCCTTCACATGTAGGTTATAAAACCCCATAGAATCTAAAAGTTTAATCAACCCTAATGCATATTATATTTGTCCAACTCTTGAATGCACCATTCTACCTTCATGATCTAAATCAATATGCAACTCATTTGCATGCATTCCACACATATAATATGTTTATATCCAGCTTATTGTAGGTAATATATTCACATAGATATATGCTTACTTGTTAGCCTATACTAGACATTGACCCCTCTTAAAAGCATATTAACATGCAACCCATTTTCTCATATTATCATTTATAGAAAAACATCACTAAGTAATCTCATGTAGGCATCATTACATGCCACCATTGAAGTAAAACAAATAGTTTATAATAGGTTTATTCATATTTGTGTAAACATGGAAGTTTCTCAGTCCATTTAGTATCATTTATTTCTATTTATTATTGTGAGTTAATTTCACATTTTCTACAACCCACATTACCTTACTACTATATGCAGATAATATATTATTTCCAATTTTTATCAAAGGACATTAAGATCTCAGTAAATAATTCATAATCTACCCCACACATTATTGACACACATTTAATTCTACATATGGCCCCAGACCCTGGCGACAACAATATAAGCACCAATTTCGCACAAATGATCATGATAAAGTGAAAAGACCTCATATTAAAATCAATACATAACTCAAGGCCTCCTCCACCATGAAATCCCTTCTTTAACAACTAAATTTTAATAAAATTGCATTATAATCAAAGGAGTATAATTCAACGCCCTTTTAGGCCAAAAATTCTTCTTTTTTTTTTTTTTTAAGTATTTGGCATTTCCATTATAGAATATATAAACCACCACACAACATACCCTACAATAGATTAGGAACAACAATATAAGTGCTCAATCAATCACATTAGGCCCTTTTTAAGGCATTAGTTCATTTTAAATTTATTTAATTTCTTGACCTATTTTAGGTATTTACTTACATGAAGATGTTAGTATTCAGTTAACACCTCCATTAAAGTGTAAACCACTATCAATAGATTTATTCAACATAGATAACCATGTCACCTATTTTCTCCCTTACACTTGTACCCATTTCTTTCCTCACACCAACTCGTGGTATAATATTTTATATGCATATATATATATATATATATATATATATATATATATATATATATATAATGTTCCCTCTTTAGTGTATTTACTAGAACCATATTTAAGTCTCTAATCTAGTCGACTTCAAACCTAGCTCAAATTCATATAGAGGTTTTCATTTTAGCTCAACCCTTGGGCAGTACCATAAAAACAAGATTTTCACATTTAGGAACATCATATGCATTTTTATTCACAGTTATCCTATGTCTAAAATTTAGCAACATTTGTAAATAAAAAAAAGATATTAACAATTTAATCAGTTTTATCATCAATTTATCATTTCTAACATAACATATACTTGCAAGGTGATAATCTACATACATGAATAACAGAACATTTATTATGAGATTCTCAAAAGTCTTAATTAACAATCTTGGTTATCGAAATTCAACCTCAACATATCATTTATCAATTCACATTGAATTTTCTACAGAATATTTATTATATATATATATATATTATTTATTTATTATTATTATTATTATTTGGTAAGACCATTTAGGCTTGACATTGCTTCATAGGGCGAACCCACATTTCCACTGGCAAGGAGGAACAAGTATCAACCTAATCCATTGGAGATGCTACCTAGGGGACTTGAAACCCCGGCCGACCTGTCCCTTGGACAGAACATACCACAAGCATTTTAGTAATAGATGGGTTTTTTTTCATAAATATATATGATTACAAACAATAACAATTCCATTTTCTAATCCTCAAATAATTTAACCAAAATAATAATCATATAACTTTAAACAACCCATTGAGATTTAAATATGATTTTTGGAAGAATTATAAAATACAAAATCAATCAAATAATCTAGATACATACCTGGATGATATTGTTGAAATCCAATGGAAACACATATACCAACAAATATTATTAAAAGATTTACGGGTGTCGAATTCACCGACACAGCATTTGTCGCCATGAGCAGTACGATCTTTAATACAAATTAACATCTTGAAATTATTGGAAAATTTTAGGGGATCGCTAGGATTGTCTTTGCTCGAAGGCCCGGTCTGGAAGTCGCTTTCTATAAGACGTTAATCATCCCCTCTCAATGCAACAGGGTTCTGACGATTAAGCCTCCAGGATACAATCGAGACATACTTTTTCTTCTTGTACGTTGCTTGCACTCACAACGAACAATGAACACCACTTCACACACATTGCTCAAAAATATATATAAAGAAGATAAACCCAAAATAATTATATTATTTCTCAAAAGACATCCTTAAAACCCATCACTTTGTGTATTTAGAAAACAAAGTCACATAACCATGGTTTTTCACACTTGTCACTAACATCCAAATCTCTTTATATATATATATATATATATATATATATATAAACAAATTATAACAACCATGAATATTATCATTTAATATATTAAATTATCATATTAAAAGCAATGCACA
>JAOXJP010227030.1:0-11377 GCA_025762735.1 Platanus orientalis | reverse complement strand
GGATAGGCATATAGAAAAGAGAGCATTTTGGGCCTTTAGATGAACCAAAATGGGGTTCAAATTTCAAAAAAATTTCCTAAATTTTTGTGAATTTTTTTTCTCCAAATCGATTGCGCATTTCGTAATCGATTTAGGGTCCAAATCGATTGTAAAACTCGTAATTGATTTGGGATGCCATTTATGCCCCAAATCGATTTGGATGTTTGCAATTGGTTTGGGTTTTGGGTATTTTTTCAAAAGTCATACCGCAATTGATTTGGCTTTATGGGTTTGGGTCTCGGCTGAGAAATTTTTGGATAAAAAATCATACTGAAATCGATTACGCATTTTGCAATCGGTTTCGACTGTGTTTTTCTGTAATTGTTGATCTAGGCTGATTTCTTTAGCTATCATTAGGCATTCATATTTGAGCATTCTAAGGGACTCTAAATCATGTCTAGGGTTGATTTTAGACACACAATATGACATGATATGCATGATATATACCTTCCTTGGAGTGTCTCTTCTCGGTGTTGTTCCTTGGTCTTTGGTCCTTCTTGGTTTCATGATTTGAACTTGTGAACTCACATAGGATACTTACAAGACTCCTAGCACTACCCTTGTGCCTAACACATGCTCATGGGATTGACATACATCAACAATCTCTCCCTTTTCAATTCCATGACAAAACTCACATACACATTTTTATACAATTTACATTGATTTCTATAGCTCAATTACATAGACTCATCAATACACAAGAATAGGAATTCAGCTCAATCTTTTGAAGGACACTTGTGTTTTGAGTTAATAGCCCTGTAAACACAACCACAAAACAACCACCTTTCCCATGCCAAATGGTCAATAAATAAACAAGATATGAGCATAAAGTAAAACATGAGAAAATATGTATAACCATGCATAAAATGTGTTGTTTTGCATTTTAGGTTGATAACTTTTAAAGGTTTAGCTCCCCTTAATTTAGTGCTCTCTCAGTAAGTATGAAGGGATACACATGGCACTAATCCTCACACACGTGGGCCTCTTATGTGTGTCCTATATGAATTGAGTGACTCCCCCTCACTCTTTTATCATCTCCATAAGTTCGTATGTGGATTTGAATATATCTCTCCTCATTTTTGGCAAGAATTGATAAGCATTTAAACATGCAAACCACAAGCCACCAAAAAGATAAATTGGGCAAGATCAAATGTATTAATAAAAAGTTGTAGTACATCATCATGCCCTTGAGGCTACTTACAAACACTAGGGACTCCCCTAGGCTATATAGTGAAATGCAAGCCTCAAACATAGTTCAGATAGACTCTAGCCTAGGCACATGAGCAAATGACTCCTCAAGGTTTATGCTCTCTATTTGGGCATACCCATTGGATACAAGTCTAACCTTATTCCTAGTCATCGTGCCATGATTGTCATGTTTGTTTCTAAATTTTCATTTTGTTCCAATGACATTCTTGATAGAGGGTCTCTCAGTTAGGAACCATTCACATTCCTCTTGAATTGGTTCAGCTCCTCTTGCATGGCATTGATCCAATCTGAATCATTTTGAGCCTCTTTTACTTTCTTAGGCTCTATCTTGGAGATGAAACAAAGATGGCTTAGGATGTTTTCGATTTTCCTTCTTGTTCTCACTCCATCCTTTAGATCACCAAGGATATCATTAGGTGATAATCCTTTTTTTGTGATCCTTTTCTCCTTAGGATGAGGTTGTGCTTCATCTTTATCTTTCAAACTTTATTGTGATGGGAGTTCATCCTTAACCTTTCTCATCACACCAATCTGAGAATTTGTGGTTCTCGAATTCCCTTTCATGGTTGCTTTGAATGTGCTTGATGGAGAGGTCCTTTGTAACTCATTAAAGGCCTCAAATTTCTCTCTTAGGAATGTCACCCACGTGAAACATGAGAAATCATCCACCACTACTATGAAGTATTTCTTATCTCCTAGACTCTCCGTTCTTTTTGGACTAGCCAAGTCTGTGGAGAAGTTCTAGAGGCCTAGATGTCCTTATTTGGTTTGTCTTCTTATAAGGGACTCTAACTTATTTGCCCATTTGACAACCTTTGCACATAAGATTGTCAACTTGGGTCAATCTAGGAAAGCCTTTGACTATTTCTTTCTTGCTTAGCTTAGAAAGGTCTTTAAAGTTGATAAGACCTAACCTTTAATGTCAAAGATTAGTCCCATCCTTTTGATACATACTACAAGCATCCAACTCATGCTTGTTGGGTCTTATGACAAAGCATTTTTTGTTTATCCTTAACCCTTTGACAAGGAATTCATCACTTCCTTTATCCTTAATCTCATACCTGTCCTTCATAGAGTGCACATCATAGCCTTCACCGTAGATTTGGCTTACGCTAATTAGATTGTGCTTTAGGCCTTACATAAATAGGACATTGGTGAATGTGGGAATACTATGGACTTTATGGTTCCTTGCTAATGATCTTGACAATATTTTCATCACCAAATATGGCACTCCCACCTTTAGTTTCCTCAAGATTAACAAACAATGACCTATCCCGGTCATGTGTCTAGAGCACCCACTATCAAGGTACTACCTAGATGTGCTCCCGGCTCTTAACCGTATAAATGACTAAGCATTTTAGCTCATCCCTCCTAACCTATATTTTTCTTAATATTTTTCCTTTTTGTGTTTTGTAGATGGGCCAGATCCTTCTTTTGAAGGTTTCTATTTTCAACATTTTGAAAATAGATTTTTTTGTTGACATTTTTTTCATTAAGAGTTTTCTTGAAGTTTGGTGTTTTTGGGATTTAATGTCATTCATCATCTTTCTACAATCACATTTCATGTGCCCTTCTAAACCACAATAAAAGCATGAAAAGCTTAGTCTTTTAGGGACATATGATTGTGATTTTCCTCATAAGTGGTTGAGCATGAGAGGATGATTGAGTTCTTCTAGGATCATTAGATTGAAAATGTTTCTTCCTAAAAGATAGAGTATGAGAGGATTAAGGGGTTCTTCTAGCTTGGCCTTAGGGATTTCTAGAAGTAGAGACATTTTCTTGAAATCCTCTAGAGGAAGAACCTTGTTCGCTTGAAAGCCATTCCATGCCTCTTTAGCATAGGAATAAGGTTGAGATTTTGGTTTCCTAAACACCTCACCTTGTTATAAGGGTGCCTTGCCCATAAATGAATCGCTTTCCTTCCTTTCTACCCAATAGGACCTTTGTGATGGTTCTTGAGAAGACACTTTCACCTTGCCCTTATGGGAGGCTTGTGCATTAGCCTTTTCCTTAGCTTTCACAAAGACATTCTTAGTCTTTTGTGAGGAGAAAGTGTGATTGACATTGGAATTAGATCCTAGTCCTCTCATGTCCCCATGGTCTCTTCCCATAGACAACATCTTCTCAAATTTGTTATTTCCTTACTCTAGCATGGAAAGTGACTTCCTTTTGCCCTCCTCAAACTCTTTGATTTTCTTGAGGTACTTTAAGGACTCCCTTCAATTCCATATCTCTTATAAGGTTTTTCTTCCTCATATTTCTTTCTCCCTTAATTTTTTGTTATGACAACGAAAAAATATAGGTAGACCAAGTGATCTCAATAAACATATAGGTCTTATTTACATTTGAATACTTCTCATCCCTTTTGCTTAATATATGTAACGCAATAGCACAAATTGAGTAGACATTCCACAATTTAATCAAACCATAGAAAAAAAGAAAATGAGTAAAAAACATCTTTAAACAAACTAAAATGTACATAACCAATCTTATGTTCAAGCATCCTTCCAAACAAATAAAGAAAAATAAAAGAAATCCTTAAACAAGTTTAAGTCATTTAGGCTAACATGTACAACTTAATCAAAACATGTACAGCTTAATCAAAAGTTCATATACATGTCTCTCAAATAAATAAATAGTCATAAAATCCTTTCTAATCCTCTCCCTCCTCATCATCTATAGGAGGATTGGCTACCAAGTTAACCATCCTATCCTCGAACCTCTCTCTCCTCGCCCCTTGCTTCCTCTAAGAGTGTGAGTGGCCCATCCCAAAGTGAATAACAACATCTTCTAATGGTGCATTTGTAGCCACACCTTGTGCAACATGATCCATCCCCTTTGTCACATATGAAGTACTCAGTTCTGCCATTTTCTAAGCCCGTGGGCTCACCAAGCTCAACCTTAGCAGGGGGCATCTCGAGATTTCTCTCACCACCACTTCTGGCCCCAAGAACAAGGATCTGCCTCAACAATTGCAAAATAAAACAAAACAATGTTAAAGTCATTAAAAGAGATTTTGTTTAAAAAGAGAAAACTAATTTTTGATACCTCTTCAACTTCTTTCTTGTGCCTTTCCTTTAGGGCCGAGACCTCTGTCAAATGAGCTCAATGCTTTTGCCCCGCCCAAGCAAAACACCTGGCTAGCTTGGGGAGGGTACTCGAGTACACTTCTCTCGAAACCTATAATAAGTACACAACTCTATCAAATATTTTAAAATTCATAGTTTTTAAAAGAAACATGGTTAAAATAAATGAAGTCATATCAGTGTCATAGTCTTTAGAGGTACTTATTCCCCCAAAAGCTCAGCATTAGGCAAAGGCTCCTCACTAACTTTGCCCTCGAGATCGGTCATTATCGCCACCTCGGGTATCACTCCTACCAGATCAAGCTCTACCACAGAAGCCTGTCTCTTTTTTCCTCTTCTAGTAGGAAGTGCGGGTTCATTTGCAGGCTAGGCCTCGGCTGCCTGATAATGTCAACAAGTCAAACCATCATCAAATGTTTTAAACAAAATGAATGAAATATAATAAAAAGTTTTGCAACAAGGAGGCTAGGATACCTTTAGTGTCCTTATAATACTCTATGGGGTAACCCCTCTCTCCCTAGCCGAGTGGGGTAACCCCTCTCTCCCTCTGAACTCTCGTCTGTGGCTTCGACATATTTTGTCTCAAACAAGGAGGCTAGGATACCTTTAGTGTCCTTATAATACTCTATGGGATGAGGCTTGATACATCTCCTCACCATCCTCAAATCAAGTTCATCAGTCGACAAGGGAAGGGACTACCCATAGGAAGCCCCGTCATCATGTAGAAATCAATGGGGGACATCCCAATCTCCCTTATGGGTAAATAAAAAGTATAGGTCACTGGCAACCACCTCTCCACCAATGCTGTCATAAGTACCCAGTCTGCCTTCAGCATGGGCAGGGTAAGGAATGGCCTAAAACTTATCCTTAATCACCCATACCTGAACCTTGGAATGCAGGCACTCCCATAAGGTCTTGACTCCAAACCATGATCTATGCCTCTCAATTTTGTCCCTAACCTACATACAAAATGCACGACAAACATGTTAAATAATGCTTAAACAAAAGGAAATAACAAAAGAGAAAAATATAATTTTTGGTCTCAGAATTAACACCTGAATTTTTCCCAATGCCCAAATCTCAAATGCCTATTTTTAATTGGCTAAAAATGCAGGTGTTACACCTATAATTTGGAACTATGAGCTTCAAGTGTCAAGGCATTTCAACATCATTGTTAAAATCGCCTAATAACCTCTCTAAGCTACTTAAACAAGTTTTAAACACAAAAAGGAACAAAAGGTAATTCAAATTCATCATCTAAACATGAAGATTTTTTGCAAATCCAAAAGCTTCTAAAACAAATGCAAAGTTTCAAAGAATTCATGAAACTTCAAGCAAAGAACTTTAAAAAAAGAGAGGATCGAATGTCCTTTTTACAAAAAAAATCAAGGGAAATCACTTTGCAGTTGGAAGGGCGATAAAGATCTTACCCCGTCTACCACTAGATTCTTTCATAGCATAGTCTCTTGTCTTGAGGGAAGCGGTAAGTGTCACAATGATCCACCTTGGGCCATTGTCGAGTTTAAGTTTCGAATGTTTTGAGTTTGAAAGGTTGAGGGAAGTCTCTTAAGAAGCTCTCTCTCAGTCTATGATTGTTCAAACAATGAAACAACAAAAATAGGCTCGTAGGCCTTCCAAATCTTATAACCACTCCCATCACCTGGACATGCTCCCCATGACTAAATTTAATTAATTAAATTCAGGCATAGAAATGAAATTCAGGCGTCAAGTCTATTCCTGCTAAACTTTGCCTTTAGCTGGAAAATCATATTTTGACCTTCTCCTCATGATTGTTGTCAAGAAATGGATCTCAAACTCATATCTATGAAGTCCTACCTTTAGGCCTCCACAAATTTTGTAAAAGTCTGAATTACCCGTATCCCCAAAGAACAAGAAATTCGGGATAAACCAAAGCCAACTCAGAGCCACTTTTGACATTGGTATACATCAACTTGGGTTGGCCTCTTTTAGAAGTGCCCAGCTCATTTTGAGATCCTTCATCTATGGTCTTCCACCTCAGAGAACAAGAGTTTACACCTACCATCTAAGAGCTTGAATCTTTCTTGGATTGGGAACATCACCTCGGCATCAATGCTATGATCCCAACCCACAAGCCTAGCCACTTCAAAGACTTTCATGCATTAGGCATCTCCAAAACTTCTTTGCGCAAAGGAGCTTCAAGGGAACACATACATTGTCCTTTCAATCTTTTCTTAGAAAGAAGTTGGAAAGGGTTTGGTAATTTCCCAAACCCGATCAAGTTTAAAGCATTCACCCTAGCCGTCTTAGAACAACTCTTGTTTTCATATGAATCGTCATTATATCAATAGAATTATTTTTAAACATCTTGGGGGTAAGAGGACCCTAACTCCCATGATCACAGCCAAGACTATTGCTAATCTCTCACATTGTACTCAACATCGACAAGCTCGGTTATATGGTTGTCCGGCTTTCTTACAAGCTTGGCATTACGAACATGTGACTATTTCATCACCATTCCCCATTTACATATCCCATAATTTGGCTCCCATATAGGCACATGTCAATAGTTGACCTCTTTCGATGAAGGCCATGACATCTGACTATCAGAGTCTACTTTCTAGTGTGCTCCCTGAACATGTCACTTGGCGAAGCAAGAGGCACAAAACACACTATCGACACTTGTTCCCCAAGAGTCTCCCTTTTATGACTATCATAGGGGTATTCCAAAGCAACCCTTATGCACTTGTGCACGTCCTCTGACAGTCTGCTCTCAAGCAAGATCTCTTTGACTTCCTTACAGTCTTTGAAGATGTATACAAGCTGAATCACATGACACCCATTTATCCGGTCTCGCTTGACCACCCTATGGGATGACTCACATATATCGACTACTTGGCATTAGGCCCCTATATCCACGGAAATCCAAGCTATGTTACTCGCTTATGAGTAGTGGCTTCGTTGAAAGCTTCCTACACAGCCAACACACTTGTCATGCCTACCTCTTCAAACAAGAGGCCTTGCATTGATTCACCACCCACATTATCTTCTCTAAATCCTGATCATATTTTAACAATATAAAAGGAAGTCTAAAGGGGCTTAGCTGACGAGCACGTCCAACGTGCTCAGACGAAGGCTTACTTAGAAGCCAAGTTACATCTTCATGTCGAGGCCAAAGTCTTGCAAGACTGCACTTAACATTGGAACAAAACCTAATCCGAGCTTATCCATTCCTTAAAGGGTGAGTTCAATGATAGTAGTGCTTCCCATAATGACTTGGGAATTAAGATGCGACATTGCAATAATACAACTTTAATACAAGATTAGTGGATGCAGTCCTGGATTCACGAATTATGGAAATAACTCTTCTCCTTAGGCTATGAACCAGTGCCACCTCCATCACCACCATCTGTGGCACCTGATCTCTAGATTTTTTTACTCTACATCCTCATTTGTGATGTTATGGGGCAAATACCCCCTCTTTTTGCAACCACTTCTAGCATATATATATGTACAAAGTTTTGTTTCCAAAATGGTATTGTTAACAAAATGGACATGAATCTTGGCAATAATTATAAAATTCTGGGGGCAAAACCCCTTTGTTTGATCTATGCTTTGTGATGAATATTCTTTGTCCTTAAAATAATCAAAAATTATTTTAATAATTCTTTGATTTTGGGGCAGCTAGTAAGATCAAGTAAGCAAGACATTTTGGAAGAAAGATCTCATACTCAAGTAACTGTAGCAATCAAACCTTGAACCAAAACTTCTTCAAACACCTTCAACATGAAAACCTCAGAATCATTTATGCACCTATCTTAGACAAATCGATAGATTGAACAGCTCATAGGTGAAATAGAAAATTTGAAAGCATCTCGATACCCTAAGACAAGCTTTGAAGATTTATGCTTATATCCTGTGTGGCACCTCCCGATTGGTCTTAAGGTCCCAAAGTTCACAAAGTATGATGGACGAGGATAGTCTCATATGCACTTACAAATGTATTGCCATGATATGGCTCAACTCGATAAGGACGAGAGACTCCTCATCCATCTATTTGCATCAAGCCTAGAGGGCCAAGCCCTCAGGTGGTTTTGGAACTTAAACAAGGACAAACTCCAAACCTGGATAGACTTATCACGAGTCTTTCTTGAAAATTTCAAGTTCAACTTAGACTTCCTACCCCTTAGGTTAGAATTAGAAAGAATGAGACCTACGCCACATGAAAATATTAAGGAATATGCCTTTCATTGGAGACTTGCAGCCTTAGCACTTGAAAATCCTCTAGACGAAGTAGACATGGCATCGACCTTCCTAAAATCCCTAAGTCCGACATACCAGGCAATGTTAGTGACTGAACCATGTAACGGCTTTTTATCTATGATAAAAGATGCATCAAGGTTAGAACATGCTATACAAGATGGGCTAGTCCAAGAGAACAACCAACCTCTTAAGACTGCACAAAGGGAACCAGAGCTTTTTCCAGTTGCATCTATTTTACCTATGAACTCAATGTCTCAAGCCTATCACTCGGCTCAGGCCATCTATACTCTAGCAACACAAGCCTTAACCCCATCACTTAAAAGGAAAAGGTGTGAACCTTACTCTCATCACTAAAAAAGGGTTAGAAAGGAATTTACACCATTGCCTCATCCCATCAATCAAATGCTGGCTATCCTTGTTGACAAGGGATATCTTCAACTACTGCCCCCAAAGTAGCCACCCAGTCCTCTCCCAAAGACATATGATATAAAGAAACATTGTGTCTACCATCAGAGCTTTGGACATTCCACCGAGAACTGCTTCCTATTAAAGTTTATCATTCAAGACCTCATCAATCAAGGGACCATCAACATCAATAAAGCAAGACCACTTTGAAGACTTTGGGAGATTTTGTAAACCTATCTTTCCTTTTATCTTTTGCAAGCCATGTACAGAACGAACTATAAATTGGCTTGATCCTGACCTCTATGTCAAGTACGTAGGCAACTTGTGAGTCATCCTTCATACTCCAAGTGCACCCCTTGTATATAAATAAAATATCGTCCCCAAGACACCATTCTCTGCATTTATCCTATCAAATTCACCCTCCACACAAGGCCAAGCCCCGGATTGCCAAAGTTGTATGAGGAAGAGATCACGATCACAGATGTAAGTTCTCGCAAAGATCTTACTTGAAATGCTACCTCAAAATGAAATAACATCAACTTAATAAACAACTTAACATATCTTAAACATGCATCATGTTTAAAAAAGCACACCTTTATCAAATTCCATCTTTCAAAATTATTTTGTAATTTTGTAAAACTCCATGTTTTCAAATTACATAATTTTCTAAAATACATGCATGATTTCTTACACCCTGTATTTCTTCAACTTCTGGATTCCCTCTGGATGAACAGATTTCAAAATTTTTAATTCATGACTTGCTTGCAATGTATGCCATACTTTTGCCTCTAGGGGCACCACTTTTTACAAAATGGGATGCTCCACAGAGTCTCCCCTTTTCAAAAGTTTTTCATCACTTCGTGCGCATGATTCACATATTGCATGTACATATTTTCAAAAGGTTTTCCCAAACCTAGAGGGATCCTTAGTAACTTCTAACAAGTAGCTAAATGTCCAAAAAGCCTCCCAAAAAAAAATCGTTTAAATAAAAACAATTCAGCCTAAAATCGGGCATTGATTTCTTAAAAAGTCATGGGCATGTTAATATTAGTCCATAAGCGGATTCCAGTTGAGCAAAAGAGCCCAATCACCTAGTGAAGTTTGAAAAGCAAGCTTGCGTATGTATGATGTCATCAACAATTTTGCCTTGAATATTCGATAATTCAACGATAGAGCATGAGATTAAACACCATCACAATAGGCATCTCTTTGAGAACCTGGCTGCATCCAATAAGCAATATCAATCTTCGGCATTGACCATATATTGCAGAACCATTCATGGAAACACATCCAAATGTCTTGACTGACAGTCATAATGAAAAATCATATAAAACCCAGTCTTGGTGAAAACCTGTAAAGGCACCAAGGGAAAAAAGGGACAAAGACAAAAAGAAAACCTAGTCTCAAGGAAAACCCGAGAAGGCCTTGGGGGCAAAAAAAGGAAAAAGAAAGAAAATTTATCCAATCAAGTATCTTCCCTTCATGAACCACTATGACAACCAACAATGAGCCACCAATGCTCTATTACAGCAGCCAATGATGTACGTTTAATCCAACAGTCAATAATGTGCAAGACAACTCTACTCCAGTAGCCAACAATGTGCTCAATTATCCGCTTCTGTAGTTAACAATATGCTCTTAATGCTCCTAGAAAGGATAGGAGGCCATCTTCAGCCGATCAGTTTCCCAAAAAGACCCATATACAATTTTCTATTAGTCAAACACTTTGGGCCAGATATAGAGTATTTTCTTTCTAAACACAATATTCTCGGTGCATCAAACCCATTTCAAGTACAATCTCAATTGTTCATTGAAATGAAGAAAGGCCATCTTTGGCTGATCAAAATCCCCAAAATGACCCACTTAAAGCTTATCACTAGTCAACCATTTTGAGCCAGAGGCTTCTTTTTCTGAACAACAACTTTCTTGATTGTTCAACAACCCTCAGCAAATCTTAACTCACTTTCATAGTAGCTTATTATAACATCAATTACTACAACCTTAGCTGTACAACCTCAGATCTATCAGAATGATAGACCCACTCCATTTTTCAAACCATCTTATGCACAAATTTGGAATGTACTCACATATACAAGTCAGCATGTTCAAATGTTCATCACTATCAATTTATTCTTGCATAATATACGACTCATCATAAAAAGGCCTTCATCAAACCTCTCCTATTGCAGTAGTCACCCTCATGGGAAACCCCCTCACAAAAAGAAACAAAAAAACGAAGAGAAAAAGAGAAAGAAAAGGAGGAGGATTTCTCCACCCAGCCACTTCATTGCTAAAGCTACCTTGCAATATTGGACCTTAAAACTCAAAGGATGATAGCCATTCATCAATGAACTACGCTTGACTTGATCCCTACACTGGGGTACGTAGGCAACCTG